>PVKE010015067.1:0-33999 GCA_004027555.1 Craseonycteris thonglongyai
TTTTTTTTTTTAAATTCTTTTTCTTTATTGTTTTTGACAGAGAGAAAGAGAGAGAGAGATACAGAGACAGAGAGAGAACTGAACTGGGGGCACTCCCCAGCTCAGCATATGGGTCCGCACGGCCGGGGCCGGGATTCGATCCTCAGTCCCTGGGGCTGCAAAGTGAGCGCTTAACCCACTGAGCCATCCCGGCTTCCCCAAGAACAAATTTTAAGAAGGAAATACAGACTATGTGGAAACTATAATTTTCATTATTAGACACTGTTGTAACTTACTTGAGGTGTTGACTACCTAGATGTATGATTAGGCTGGGGTGAAAATCTTAGTTCAGAATCACAATTCCAGTTCTTGTTACTGTCTCTGTAGGTAGAATACTTTGCATTCTGCCTCTCAGTTTCTTAATGGTAAAATGTGGATAATCATATCACCTTCTCAATGTTGCGATGTGAATTAAATGAGATAATGAGGATCAAATGAAGTACTAATTGTGAAGCTTCTACCCGCACCTTTTCCTGCTTCCTTCGAAGCTAATCTTGAGTTCCATCTACTTCGGAAAGCCTTTCCTATCTGCTCAAGCCCACAATATGTACATATTTATTATATACTACTAGCTAAATATATAGCTTATGTTCTGAACTAGTCCAGATAGTTTGTAAGACTTTGAGAGCACAGCATATAACTAGTATTTTTTTTGGTGTAGGCTATTGAATCAAGTATGGTGAGTTGTAACTTAGAGATTTATTGGTAGGGGGAATGATATATTAATTTTTAAAATTCAGTAGCTTTCTTAGTGATATTTCTAGGGAGCCTTATATAAACTACTGAGCAATGTCTACAGATATTCTCTAAAGGATTCTGCATTTCCCTTGAGAATGGAGCCAAGCTATACGCTTGGAGTAGTCACCTGTCTCAAGACGGGGTAGCAGGGAGCAGGAACCCATGAAGAAGAATTTCTATGGAAGGTTTTTATTAACACAACACTCCCTTTGATCATTCAGATTCTAACCGCACTGTGACATTGATGATGACAATGACGAAGACAGTAGTAATGGAGATGATGATGGCCAGTTGTTACCATGTGCCAGCACTGGGCCAAATGATTTACACGCATTTTTTCATGATTCTTACAACAACCTCTGAGCTAGGAATAACCATAATCGTTCTTTAATAAATGAGGA
The DNA here is from genome assembly GCA_004027555.1 of Craseonycteris thonglongyai. Classification (NCBI taxonomy): domain Eukaryota; kingdom Metazoa; phylum Chordata; class Mammalia; order Chiroptera; family Craseonycteridae; genus Craseonycteris; species Craseonycteris thonglongyai. Next base: position 1,179 of record PVKE010015067.1, read on the forward strand.
AACTGAAACTCAGAGACATTAAGTTATTGTTAAGGTCACAAGTAATTTAGTCAAGGTTACTGAGCTAGTGTACCTCAGTATGTATGAAATACAAAGGATGGCTCCAAGTCTTGCTTTGGATTGTGCCTCTACCATAGCTGGCATACTGGAACGTGTGCGTATGCGTATGTATACACATACATATTCTGTGTATAGCTATTACGTGATAAAATAGAGGGGAAAAACTGGTGATTAATTTCGATTGATATATTCAATTTTATCATAGAATAAATAACTTTTAACTCAAGAGAGTTATTTTTTGTTTTAAGTTTGACTCTTTTCTTTTGTGACTCAATTTCCCCCACCCTGAGGAATAACATTATTCAAGCAAGTTTCTCCACCTTACTTCCCTATATCTCTCCTTAACTCCTTTCTTCCTTCCCCTCTTCCCTTTCTCCCTCCCTTTCTCCCACCTTCCATTTATTCTTTTCTATAAATATTCTAAGCAGATGGACACAAAGCTAGTCCTTTCCAATTGTGTAGAGCAGATTAGAGACTATGTGGCTGTAGTAAACTAATCAAATTCTATGAGAAAGTTGTGAAGTATGTTCACTTTACCACCATTTTGTCTTTTAAAACAGAGAATACTGTATCTGATGATTTATCTTACACAAATGCAACAGAAGCAATGTGTCAGAGACTAAAGCACACTTCATTAGAAATAGGTCTAAGAAAAGCTGAAGAAGAGGAATGTAACCAGTAAGTATTTTAATAGATGGATAGTCCCACTGAGATCACTGACTGGCTCATAGAAAGAAGTAGGATGGCTGTGATTAGTGCGAAATGTAAATGGTTAAAGCAAGGAAGTCTTATTTCATACAGCCGTGAAAGCCATCCTTGCTGCGCAAATATTATCACTTCTGCTGAAATAAGCTGTACAGTGTCAGTCACAGGTTGGTGATTAGAGAACCCAATTCTTGGGACACATCTCAACCAAAGAATACTGAAGCTCCTGAAATAGTGTAAATGTTCAAGGTTACCCTCGATTTTACAGATTTTCAGTGATATATTGCTGGGCTCTGTTATGTAATAGAGTTGCTTACTTGTTTTTGGAGGGATTTCAGTTTAAATTTGAAATCTCCAAACCAAGAGTGGGAGCCTTTTCCTGCTGTTCATTATAAACAATGAAGTCTTCAATGAAACTATCATCTTTGTCAGAACCTGTGGGGCAGACAGCACCATCAGTGAAGATGTTGTTTCTTGTGAATAATCTGCACGTGACAATAGTATGCTACTCTATAATATTTCTAAACAGATGAAATGATGCTATTATATATAATTGAAAGTAGCACATTAAATATTTTGGAGGCATATACTAGAATTAGTAGGAGTATGACAAAAATGATTTGTAGAATGCCCCAGCCTGTGGCTTCCACGGGACTGGTCCATTATGGAGAGTATGACAGACACTGATGTATCTGATGGAGACATTTTCTAATACCAACCTTGAAGGCAAAAAAAAAAAAAAAAGAAAAAGAAATACTGCAAATGGCGGTGAGACTTGAGGAAATTGCTGTCTCTTTGGGATCTGGAAAGGAGATGGCAGGGAAGATAGAATGAGTTTTGGATGGGATGAGCTCAGAGGCATCCTAGCCAAGTGTCTAGATTGTTGTGATTAATAGGTTCCCCATTCCTTTATGAAAGCACTTTGCAGGATCCATAAAGAAACTTATCTATGTCACAGGCTTTTTTTTTTTTTTAATGTGTAATATACAGCATGGTGACTATTGTTAACAATATTGTATTATGTATTTGAAAATTGCAGAAAGAGTAGATCTTAAAAGTTCTCATCTCAGGGAAGCCGGGATGGCTCAGTGGGTTAAGCGCTCACTTTGCAGCCCCAAGGACTGAGGATCGAGTCCTGGCCCCAGGCTGTGTGGACCCATATGCTGAACTGGGGTGTGCTTCCCATGTGGGAGGCCCCCAGTTTAGTTCTCACTTGGATGAGCTTTCCAGTGGCAGGCCTGTGGTTCAGCTTCAGGTTTGTGGGGGAGTGACTCCCATGCGAGTGGCCCCCAGCCCAGTCGCACCCTGCTCAGCCCCAATCCACCTGTGTGGAATAAAACCACGTCAAAAACTGACGATGTACAACTATGGAGACTGCCCTGGGCCCTCCCCTTCTCTCTGTCTCTCTGTCTCTGTCAAACAATAAAATAAATCTTTAAAAAAAAAGTTCTCATTGCAAAAGAAAAAGAAATGTGTGGTGATGGTCGTAAACTAAATTTACTGTGGTAATTATTTTGTGCAATATATATTGAAACATTATGTTTTACACCTAAAACAAATATAATGTTATATGTCAATTATATCTCAATAAGAAAATGCCTAATAAATATTTTCCAACTTGTGGTATTCTAGATGGACTAAGTCCATAAGACCTTTGAAGTGGTTAGTATAACCTTACAGAAATAGCTAGACTCATAGAGTTTTTGTTTTGAGATTTAATGAACATTTTTATGAACATGATTAATTTCATTTCTTTTACAATTTCTTTATAGGTGTATATGTGTGTTCTCATTTAGGGAAATGGTGAAAGACCTTGCTGAAAAAACAGAGACTCCAAGATGGCATGGTTTATAGTTCAGCTCTGAGTCATATCTTCTTGTGATTATGGGTAAGTAACTTCACTTCTCTAGTTCTCAATTACTTTGGTTGTAAAATGAGAGAACTGATATGGGCCTTGGATTTACACGTATATGGATACATGATGCTGCTTGTGTGTACATATGCTTTTAGTGTACATAGACCATTGCTTATCATTTTCATTCGTCACTATGAGATGGGTACTTGTGTGGATGAGTGTAGGAACGTGGACCAGAGACAAGAGAAAAGATAACACAGAAGAGGCAGCATTGTGTGGACTGACCACAGTAGTGCACTATGAACAGAGGAATGTTATTAATGCAACTGTGCCACTCTGGACCCCCAAACTGGACCTAGCTAGCAGTTCCCAATCTGTTTAATCTCATCAACTAACAATATTTCAAAAACAATGTTTGGGAATTGACAAGTCATTATTGTAAGAACATAAAAAAGTCTGATACAATATGTTACCTTCATTTTATAAATAAAATGACATTCTAATATGTAATATATAGGGAACATATATTATAAAAAGAAGACGTTTAAAAAAATTCAACAAAAATATCTTTTGGAAAATTTATCCCCTTGCTTGAATTTTTCTCATTTTTTTTGGACCGCTAACACATCTCATGTGGTCACAGGTTTTGGGACTGGCATTTGCAAACCATTGGTTTCTTCCTATAATAGAATTCATTCTATGACTCTTGTGAATATTTTCTGAGAGAGAACCATTAGGTGAGTGCTCTCTTAGGTTTGTTTAAAATCCCGAGTCTAACATTTACTGGTGCTAGTGATGCAGAGACTGGAGGGGGAGAACAACTTTGTTGCCAACCTGGAGCCACAGCCGAGTGGCTCTGTGTGTATGGAGGGCAGATGTGCATGAGCACACCTGCCTTTAGAAACAATGGGGAGCACTAAAATGAAACCTTCATAACCCTGCTGGGCTTATCATACTTAGATCAAGTTTTACAATTAGTATGGTATGTATAACGTAAATAAATTGATGGTGATTTACCTTGCTCTTTAATTTCATTGCCTGGAGTTTTATAACTTGAGTTTTGTGAAAATCTCCATTATCAGTCGGCAGGTAGTCCATGGATCTAAACTTATTTATTGATTGCCTGAGAAATAATTTTTTTCCCAAGGAAGCCCAGCATTGACATAACACTGACTTAATTGTTAAACAACTCTGCTTCTTTTTCCAGAGCCTTGGGCCGTGTTTAGCCTTCCAATGTTCTGAGGTGCTTGGTGCTCCCTCGCAATGTGTGTAGGAGTAGTAGTACTGTCTGTGTGAGTCAGTCTGTACTTGAGTGGGAAAGTCTGCTTTCAGGGGACTCGTTTCCCCTTTGTGTTTGGGAGGATAATAACAACCAGACAATCATCTACTGGAGTCAGAGATAAGAGCATCCTATTGCCTATCATGATTTCCTAATGTAACTGGGCTTACCTCCAATGTATGAGTATATATAAGTATGAACTTCCCATTACTTAAAGTCATAATTTTTTGTTGCAAAGTTTCATAGTGGTATAATCATCAATGCCCCTTAAGAAGAAAATAGAAAGCACCTTAGATTATTTCTCCTAGCAAGTGTGAGTATTCTAAGCTTTGGTCTTTTTCTAGTCAGTCAGTTATGGCACATAAGAAACCAGTTAGTCTTGGTCCAAGACACATCATAGTAGAAAGAGGGCGAGTAAGGAACCTGTTTCCCATTATTTACAGTCACATAGGGACCTTAAAGGACATCTCTCTGATGTTTATGTTAGGTTGCTCTTTCCTTCAAAGAGGGATATTAAGTTCATTAGGTGGAGATTTCATTCTGCTCATCTCCAACTGAATGTGGTAGATAATGAAATTTATGCTTTTTTTTGGAAGTCCTGTCCTGGTAATGAAATAGGTTTGAAATATAATCTCAGTTTTGTGAGGACAGAACCCTTTAAAGACAGGACAACAAAGAAAAGTGATCTGTAACAAATAGAAAGGTAGCAGCCTGAAGAATGAAGTGTAAATGGGTTTGTTCAGTGACAACTTCCCATGTCTGGTCTCCTGCTGCACTTCCTTCTCCCTATAGAAGCAGACGCTCAACTTCCCTTGACAGCAATTTTGCCCATTAAATATCTTCACCCTGCCATTCTCTAGGTCTCACTCAATGAAACCATATACTCTTAACCTTCCACAGTAAAAATTTTAATTCATTAAAAATTTTATCTATTACCTTGAATTTTGATGTTAAATCAATTACTAGGTGAAGGAGGTTTTTCCCCTAATATTTTTCTCCATCCTCATCATAATTACTTAATCCAGGTCCCTATAACTTCCCACCTGTGCTCTAGTATGGTCCTCCTAGGTGCTTCCTTGAACTGTTCCTTAGCTCTTCCAGTACATTCCGTGTACTTGTTTTTGGACTTTCTTTCCTCAACCACATTCATTTTCCTTTTTCTTTTCTGTCTTAACCAGTATCCAATGCATCAAATCTCTATTTTACCTTATTTTCACAAAAAGCTTGTGCTCAATTATCATTGTTATTTGTTTGTGTTTCTGTAATCTCCAGATTTATCTACTCCTCATGCATTTATTCAGCATCAACAATACATCAGGCAAGGTACTAGAGCCTGAATATAAGAAAAATATTGAAGCCCCACCTTTGATGAACTGCAATTCTTATTAAGAAGAGAGACATATAGTGTAGGAGAAAATTCGAGAGTCACGGGAGGCTTTGCAAGGAGCTAACCTGGGAACTTGGCCTCGAGGGAGTAGAATTTATGAGACAAAAGGGATTTCCAAGGAGAAGGAAATATGTGAAGAGAAATGCAAAGGCACCTATTTGAGAGCTGCCATAGATTCAGGATAACTTTAATCTGCATGTTGGTAAGATTAGCTGCAGGTGAGATTTGGGTAGAAAAAGGTAATGGTTGGAGCCTGGTCTTCTCACTATGGCTCTCACTCTTTCCAGCAAAGAGTTTCACCTCTAACCAGGCCTGTCTTCTGCCATCTTGTTCCTTTTCTCACCTGGGACCTCACTCACATGTTTACCTCACTTGGAACATGTTATTTTTCCATATTTTTCTATCTTTTAAGGTGCAATTCTCCTGCCTTTTGCTTTAAGGATACCATCATTACCATCCACATCCAGAACTTACTTATCTTCCACAACTTAAACTTTGTACCTTTTAAACACTGACGCCCCATTTCCCCATCTCCCCGAGTTCCTGGAAAGCACTATTCTACTTCCTATTTCTATGAATTTGACTTACTCTAAGAACCATAAAAGTGAAATCATACAATATTTGCTCTTTTGTGAGCAGTTTTATTCACTTAACATACTGTCTCCAAGTTTTATCCATGTTGTAGCATGTGTCAGAATTTTCTTCCTTTTTGAGGACAGAATAATATTCCATTGTATGTATGTACTACCCTTTCTTTATTCATTTATCCATCAATGGAAATGTGAGTGTGTCCACCTTTTGGCTATTGTGAATAGTGCTATTATAAACATAGGTATACAAATACCTGTTTGAGTCCTTGTGTTCACTCTTTTACGGAGTTTCTTTACCTTTTTTAAAAAAGATTTATTTTTATTGTTTTTGACAGAGAGAGAGAGAGATACAGAGACAGAAAGAAGGGGGAGGGCCCAGAACAGTCTCCATAGTTGCACATCATTGGTTATTCCACATAGTTTCATTCCACAGGTGGGCGCGGGGCTGCACAAGGCAGGAACTGGGCCGGGGTCTCACCCTGGTGAGAACCGAACCGGGGGCACTCCCCAGTTCAGCATATGGGTCCGCACGGGCCAGAGCCAGGATTCGGTTTTTGGTCCTCTGGGCTGTAAAGTGAGCGCTTAACCCACTGAGCCATCCCAACTTCCCCCACTAAGTATTATGGACTAGGTACTTCATGTATATAGTAACAGTCATAGCCATTAACATTTATAGAGTATTTACTATGTATGAGGGACTATTCTGCACGCTTTACATCTAGTAACACTGTAATGCTCAGAATAACCTCACAAGGAGAACATTTATATGTATATCACAGATGAGAAAACGGAGGCACTGGGCTGTTATATGACTTACCCAATGGCATATAGTAAGTAAGAGGTATATATTAACTCTCACAGCACCTCAGAAAGGTAGATATTATAATCTTCATTTATTCAGATGAGAATATTATTGTTCTGATAAATTAAATGACATAACTAATATCACATAGTTAAAGAGCAGCGAAGTTCAAATGCAACCCTTGTTTACCAAACTTTAATTGCCTGAAGTGTTGTATTTTATTTTATATTTTATTTATTTATTTTATTTTCTTTAACCAGATTTCACATTCTTGACAGAGAACACACTTCTGATTACTACACATTTCTAAGCACAGATTCAATGACCATTAAATATTTAATTTCTTATTGTTAGGGCAATAAGCCGATGAATACATAGAATTGAAAGAACATAATAATTTTGAGTGAAAACTTGAAGAGTTTAAAGATGGGGAATGGGAAGAAATCATTTAAAACCATACACTCACACAGAAATTAGTGCTCAATAACCATTGTTATACTTTTGCACTTCTGTATTCTGTAAGTGTGTAAATAGTACATGGAATGCAGTGCTACATGTGGTACATCCCATGGGGAAAAAGCCATTGATTATTCACAAGAGTTACACTGCTCTTGTGAATTATTAAAATTTGCTAATGAGATGAGGAACAACCTCAAACTCCCATCAGGCTGCTGCCATGAAGGGGCCTTTTCTGTGAAGAGGGGAAAGCTTGCGGGGGGTCAGGCTGGGAGGGGTGGGTGGCTGACAGGGACAGTCAGCCCAAGGATGGATGGCCCCAGTGGGAGGAGGGCATGCGTGAATTGAGAAGTAGGATCCATCCATTATATAAAAATAAACAATAAGCAACTTTTGAATCGTGGTGCTATATTTCCTTCTGGGATTCAAATGACTACCCAAACCACTTGAGCTTCATTTTTGTTTTTTATGGAGCTCAAGGGAATTACACTCTTACAATTTATAGTTGCTGGTTCCACGTAGTGTTTATGGCTCCATATGCTATGTATGATGATATTGTGTGCATGCCTGTACACAGGGTTTAATTAATGGCCCAGAGCTTATTCTTAGCCTAACTTATTGATGTCTATGTGTTGAAAAACATTTTTTTTTTAATGCTGAGAAATAAGAGAGGTTCAAGGCCAAGAGCAGTTAAGTAGCCTTGGAGTTTGAAGTGAAATTTTATGCCACTTCATGGACCTGGTAGTTTCAGATTCAGTCTTTGGAATTCCGTATGTGTTGTGTATCCTTTCGCTAAGCTTTTGCAATAAGTGAAGAAATTAAAAGTCCAATTAGATTCTGAGTCACTGAATCAGTTAATTTTTTATATTTTTTTGGAGAGTGAAATTGATGTGAAAGTTATAGTTGAATTTTGGGTTAGTCTTTCTTTAAGAAGCAGTCTTCTGCCTGTGTTGCGTTTGGTGGTGAGTCCTGCAAGGATGTCTTTTGGGATTCCACATATAAAGAGAATAGAAAAGGTCAGGAATTCAGGTTGCAATTTTTTAACTTTTTTCTTTAGAATAGCTCTTGCTAAACTAAATTTTAGAGTGTTAATGTCATTTAAGTATATTGAGTTTAGTGGTTTTTAGACTTTTAAAGTCCATAGATCCCTTCTTTCATGAAAAACATATGTGGAAGTCAACAAATAAAACAGTTAAACAAGTAGTTGCATTTAATCCCTTTGGCCAAGTGAGAGGCTGTGTATTCAGTCGTTAACATTATGAACTCTGGTGTTAGACTGCTTGAGTTCAGATCCCAAGTTTTCCCATTTACTTAGATGGCAAGTTACTTAGCCTCTTCATGCTTCACTTTCTCCATCTATAAAATGGGGATGATAAGAATAAAACCTACCTCATGGGGTTGTGAGGATTAAAGAAAGAAACTGATGCAAATTATGTGTACATGGTACTTTCTAACAGTTACTGCTCAAGGCTCAGTTAAGCAGCTTGAAAACCTTTGAGTTATTCAATGTAGTGAAGATCTACCAAGTGCCAGACAGCTCTAAGTGCTGAGAAAGTGGTTGTGAACAAAGCAGTCAGCTTTTCTGGCTCTTATAGTCTGGTGGTCTAGCCCGGGCATTGGCAAAGTTTCTGAAAAGGACCAGGTAGTAAATGTTTTAAGTTATGCAGACCATACTGTTTCAGTCATCAGTGTTCAACCCTGCCATTGTAGCACTTAGGTATCCATAGACAAAACATAAATGAATGAACATGGTGGTGCTCTAATAAAACTTTATTTATAAAAACAATTGGGTTAGACTTAGACTGAGGGCAGAGGTTTGCTTCTCCCTGGTCTAACCTAACTCTTATGTAAAAAAAACAATTGAGGCCCAGGTTATTTTAATAATGACAAAACCAAAACTAGATTCTCTCTCTTTTTTTTTTAAGATTTATTTTACTGTTTGAGAAGAGGTGAGGAGTGAGACAAAGAGAGGGGAGGAGGGCCCAGAGTAGTCTCCATAGTTGTACATCATTTGTTGTGACATAGTTTTGTTCCACACAGTGGATGTGGGGCTGCATAGGGTGGGAACCGAATGGGATCTCCTGAATGGGAGGTGAGATCACTTTCTGCCAGCCACCCTGGTGGTTACCAGTTGTACCATAGTTCATCTTATGAGTTTGCATAGGCCCGGGCCAGGAATTGAACCCCGGACTTCGTGAATGCAAGGCAAGGGCTCAACTGCTGAGCTATCGCAACATCCCCAAAACTAGAAACTTGTTTCAGACCTTCTATATGGTACTCTCTCCACTCTACCAGGCTCTCTGCCACACTGGCTATGTGAGGACCTTTCTCCCCTCTTATCTTCTATCAAATTGTAGTGAGCTGGGTAAAGAGAGGGACCAGGAGTCTTAGCAGTAGATCCTGTGATATATTTGCTCTTTTATTTGTCTTTAGAATGGCATATTTACTCATTCAACAAATATTTATCAGGTGCTTACCATATACTAGATACTGTGCTAAGATGTAGTGGCTAATGGTAAGCAAAGGAGACAAAGATTCTTCCCCTCTTGGAGCTTACATTCTAGAGGAGAGGCAAGAGACGGTAAACAATACTCATATAAAAGTAAGTAACTTATCAGATGATCAGGAGAATCAGGAGGTAGCCTGTAGGGTTCCCTAGAATGGTCACAATAGGACTCATGAAGAAAGTAAAATTGGAGCAAATCCTTGAAGGAGACAAGGACACCAGCTGAGTATAATTAGGCAAGAGCCTTTCTGGCAGAGAGAACTGCTGGAGCACAGACATGGACCAGGTCAAGAGTGCTGGAAAATGGCAAGTAGGACCATGTGGCTGGAGAGGAGGGTGTATGGGTGGGCTATAACAGAAGATGAGATGTGGGGGAGACATCATACACACCTCTATGAGCTCAGGTGCAATGGGGAGTCATTGCAACATTCTGAACACAGAGGAACGTCATGTCCCCAGGGAACAGGTTCCCTCTGACTGCTCTTGAGAATCAAGTATAGAAACAGACTTCTTATGAAGCCATTGCATCAGTCTAGACAAGCGGTGACATGGACTCGACTACAGTAAATCATAGCAATGCATGAAGGGTGTGAGAGGAGGTCAGATCCTGGATATATATTTTGAAGGTAGCACTGATAGGCATGTCCAAAGGATTGAATGTGGAGTATGGAGAATGAGAGGAATTAAGTATGATCGTTTGCTTGTTGTCATATGATTTCTGGGCTGGACACAGTCTAAAAACCTTCTTTTATAGATAGGCGAACTGAGGTACGGACAGGAGTGACTTGCTTGGGATTTCAGCAGCAAGTGAGTGACTGTCCCCCATCCATGGTACTCAACTTTTCCCCTCTTTTCTATATTCCATTTGCGTTCTTGTGTTTATCTTCCTACTTCTTCCCTGATGCCACATAGCTAGGTGTCTCTCCTCTATCCCTTCCAAGTCATTTTTCTCATAGGATCTTTACTTGGACTTTCTTTATATTTCATATTTTAAGAGTTTCCCTAGAGCCTGTCACATTGAAGGGAAAAGTCCTTTGATATTCATTTTAAATTACATTTGATAAACAGTAACACATCCAGTAGTAAGACACTTGATATTTGAAATATCGTCTTACTTTCTTTTGGTTCCACAACAGGTCTCTTGGGAGCATCCAAGCTGAGAGCACCTTGAAATTCTGCCAGAAATGTGGCACAGTTGTGGGGGGATGTCTAATGCATTACAGCTGGCTAACACAGGGCTTACCCATGCCCAGTGTGATGCCTCTGTCTACACTTGGTCCTCTCTTTGTACTTTTAGTTGGACATGTGCTATAAAAATCATCAGGTGCCAACAATCTAGGCAGCTATGCCCTGGATGAAGGTGCCCCTGCTGGAAGCATCTTCTGGAACTGCTAGTCGCTAAAACTGCAACTTCACTTAACCCTACTGTTGCCAAGTCCTGCAAGCTGCAAAAAGACAAAATCTTTAGGGTACATAATGGGTAAAATACCTATTATTTACTGTGACTTGAAAGATATTTTTATTCTTTTTTATTTCCTTGCATATTATTTTTTGAGGAATGCCTGGGTCTCTTTACTGTCTTAGTAAGGGATATTAGCTAGCAATGGATTATTGGTTGCCGTATTTTTGGCTTTATGAGTCATTGATCATAATCTCATTTTTGGGGGGATTTTATTTATAAAATAATAGATGATATTGATAGCTTGTCATCTTCTTGAATATTCCACATGCATTCTTTAATGCTTACAACAACCATAGGTTGGTGCTATTATTATCATCCCTATTTTACAGATGAGTAATGAAGTTAAGTAACTGGCCCTGTGGCAATATCTATAGATCCCAGGATATACTTGCTATCACCAAATGGTATTGGTGATCTACAGGCTCTGTGGTATTGTGCTGACTTATGTTCAGTTTTTCTATATCTATATTTTCAATTATAATCTTTTGGGGGGATACAAGCTAAATTGCAATAAGCCTTAAGATTAGTTTGTGTTTCCTTTAGTATATGATATTTTATAAAAATCCCCAACATTTATATACCACCATAGCATTTAAAAAATGCTTTTACAAACAACATTTTCCTTAACTTTAGCCTTCTAAAGACACTCAATTTATTACCCTGTTGTCATACTGATCATTTTATTATCTTTAAAAATTTATTTTTTTAAAGATTTATTTCATTGTTTTTGACAGAGACAGAGAGAGACAGAGATGGAGAGAGACAGAGAGACCGGGGAGGACCCAGTTGTACGTCAGCAGTTTTCAACATGATTTCATTCCACACAGGTGGGCGGGGACTGCGCAGGTTGGGAGCTGAGCTTCGGGCCTCCTGCATGAGAGGCACGCCCCCTTGAGCCAGTGGCCAATTGGGGGGAGCATATAGATCCACATGTGCCAGGGTCAGGATTCGATCCTTGGTCCCTGGGGCTGCGAGGCAAGCGCTTAACTCAGGGAGCCATCCTGGCTTCCCCCATACTGATCAATTTAAATGCAGACAAAAGCTTCTTTGATGCTCCTTTTCCCTTTTAATTCCTTCCAACTCCAACTTCTTCTTACAATAATTACAGGTTTCAAAATAATTTCATATCTATTATCCTACATAATTCTCAAATCACTCATCTGAGGTACATGTAATTCTTCCCATTTTGCTGTTGAAGAAATTGAGACTTAGAGAAATGATTTGACTGTTGGAGAGATGAGGCAGATGGGAAGGCAAAGAGATTCAAACTGTAGGAAGAACTCACCCACCACTGCTGGCTTTAAAGATGAGGGGGCCACCAGCCAGGGAAAATGGCAGCCTCTAGAAGCTGAGAATAATCCCTGGCCAATAGCTGGAAAGGAAACGGGAACCTTAGCCTTACAAGCTAATGAACTTGAATTCTGTCAACAACTGGAATAAGCTTGGGCATTTATTCTCCCCTAGCACTTACCCAAAGAAACGTGGTCCTACCCACACCATGATTTCCACCCTGAGAGACACTTAGCAGAGAACCAGCTGAGCCACTCTATTCCTGAGCCACCTCTAGGAATTGTAAGATGAATTTGTTGTTTTAAGCTGTGAAATTTGTGTTATCTGTTTCAGCGGCATAATTATACAGCTACAGTCACTCACCACAGCTATGTAGGGGTGACTGAGGTGATCCCAAATTCCGTGCCGTTTCCTCTGGCTGCCAGGGACAGTGCCCAGTGCTATGGCCTCTCATGGTGGTGTCCAGAGTGCACAAGACAATCCATTAAGGTAAAGAAAAAAATCTCAACATTTAAACATAGTTTTGGGTAGATTTTATAATATCTTTAATGTATTAGCATTTATGATTTGTATTATATTGCGTTAATTGTTTTTTACTGCTAGAGTTGCATGATCAAAAGGCATGTTGAATGGTGACCCAGTGGAGAGGAGAGCGGAATGTAGAGTCAGCGTACGTAGCAGGAAGCTCACTGTATTCGGAGTTGAAGCCATTATTTTTATTGCCCCATAACGATAATTAGCTCAGTGACTTTGGCTAAGCCACTTCCCTTCTCTGGCGTACATTGCCTCATGGAACCTGAGGTAGGCATTCTAGATGTTCCTTGAGTCTCTTCTGAGAATGTAAAGATTTCACATTGAAGTCCAAATCATTAACTACCATCTCTGAACCATGTCTTTGTTCTGATTGAAGGAACAAGAGAGAAACAGGCAAAAAACAGGTTTTACTGAATTGACTGGTTGTTTGAACTAATGCATCACTGTGTTTGACTGAATTGATTTAATATAGTAAGGTACTTCTGGGAAGATACTTTTCTGATTCATTTTTTAAGTCTTCCACACCTCTAATCTACACAGTACCAGATTTATAATATTTTGCAAAATAAACTTAAGTTGGTAAAATAAAAAGGTTGAGGTTAAAAAGAAGCATTAACAACACAGATTGTGTGTCTTATTTATTACACAGATTATATTTCTAATTTATGACCAGGACCCAGGTTGCCTGACTGCTTCCATTAGAGTACAGGATGTCAAGGGGCTTGGCAGTAAAATGAACCTGTCTAGGGATATTCTCACAGGCTTTTCAGAAGCATATAGCTCCATGTATTTAGTACCTATCATGTGCCAGATGTTGTTCTAAGTACTTTCTATGTATTAATTCATTTAATGCTCCCAATAACAATATTGGTTTGGAACTAACATTGCTCCTTTATTACAAATGGGTAAAGCAGAGAACAGAGAGGCTAAATAGCCAGTCCCAAGTCACACAGCTAGTAATTGGCAGGGCTGGGACCCAAACCCAGCAGACTGGCTTTAGAGTTTGTGCCCTTCACCACTATACTCTGTTGCTTCTTCATGCTAGGAGGTGGCAAGTCTGGCTTTGAGGCTCTTTTCCAGAATTCTCCAAACATAAATATTTCTTAAACTTCTAACCTACTAAGAATAATAAGGATCACGTTCATTCACTATTGACTCAGAGCATGGGACCAGAATGGGAGCACCAAGATTGGGGTGATGGATGTTGCTATGGAGAGGAGTAGTGGGGAGATCACAGCACAAAGAGCTCTCTGGCCTTGGAAAGATTATTTCAGCTTTCTGAGCCAGTTTCCTCAGATGTCAACGTGGAGCTGACAATACCTACTGAATAAAGCTCTTGTGAGAATTAAATGAATTAATGGGTGTAAAGCACAATGTTTCAGGCATAGAACACAGCAGGTGCTTAATAAATCTTTGTTGAACTGCATTGCACCCCTGGTCTAAGTGGCTCTGGAGCCCAGATGTTAATACACAGGAGAGAGGATATGGCCTGCTGCCTGCTGCACCAAGTTTCACGCGTATCCCAGGAGATCTGGCCTGCCGTTTCAATCTGCCTGTCTTCCTGTGCTCTGAACTTATTTTCATGACTTCTTTCTTCCCCCCACTGTGCTACGTTGGAAACCTCGTACCCGTATCCAAACAACTGCAAAGCTTTGTTGAGCCTGCCTCTACAAAGTCAGTGGGATTCATCTTCCTCTCTGTTTCCTTATGGCTAAGATCTAGATCATGATGCTCCTTATTAACAGGCTTGGATTATAGGCACAGCCTCTTAACCCATCTCCCCATCTCCAACTGTCTGCACTGTCACTGGTTACCTGTCCAAAACACCAGCCAATATATTGCGTCCCCATGAAAACCTCTTTTTAACTTTGCACTGCTTTTTAGTGAGGCCTTGCGTAATTTGACCTTTTTCACTGTCTCGTCCTGTCCAGGAACAAGACTGCACTTCGCTGGAGGAGCCCTGTGCTATCGCTGGAGTACATGAGAATAATGGCGCTGGCTGGAGGGGTGCATCAGTGACTGGACAAGGGAGCTCCTAATACTGGGGTTGCTTAGAATAACTAGTCAGATATCAAGGGTGACTAGTTGCAGTCCTTGCCAGCAGCATTAATTTCTTCTTTCTTGACACTTTCCACCTTTTAAACATTTCATTGTCACCAACTCTTCTACCAGGGTACACACAATAAGGGCAAAAGCAAGCCCTTGAGAGTTTGCAGAAATCCTGGAGAGGGCTCTGAAGATAATCTTTGGATCACAAAACTGGGAGATATCCTATATATAAGCTTTGGTTTCTAAGTACATAATTTACAATCCTGATATCTTTTAGGTCATTAGGTTATAATAATACTCTTAAAAGGAATGTATTAATAGTAACATTTGTGACTTCTAAATTGTAGACACCATTAACCTTCATTATTATTTTGTCTACCACCAAAAAATGTATTTAAAAGTTAATTTCTCTTTTTTTTAATTTGTTGGATTCAATTATATCATTCCCTATTAATTTCTTCCTATTGCTTAGAAAAAAACCCTCAAATTTTATTTATTTGTTAAATTTAACATTTCTATAATATTAATTGTATATGAGGCACTGTTCCGTAATAAAAACTTTACCAGTCTTAACTCATTGAGGTAGTTGCTATCATAATCATCCCATTTTGCTGATGAAGAACTGAGAGATACAGAAAGGTTAAATAACTGTCCTCTGTAATACAGCTAGTAAGCCTTCATGATTTGGTTCCTGCCTATCTCACAGATCTTGTCTCATTGCTTCATCTCACTCACTCTTTCTGGTCAATTTTGTGTCTTTGAATAAGCATGCTGAGCATGAAATACATTCTTCTCAGTTCTTCACTCAATAAGTTCCCGGTAGTGATAATATTACTTTATGAATGTACTTGAATGTGGGAGAATTCAAATGGCCATAATTCCTTTGATGATGGGAACGGATGAACCTTAATCAAAAGATTTAACCTGGAAACACCTCCCTCAGATCTGTGCTTCCCTGTGCCTTCCTCATCTCTGTTGGGACCACTGTTCATCCTTGTGTTCAGTCATCCCTATCTGTGTAGGGAGGACAACTGCTTATCCAGTGCTCTTTCAGCCATCTCTGTTGGAAGGACTACCATATATCAATGTGTTTAGGTCTATCATTTTCCCTGGCTCCTCTCTTGCTCCAATCCCCACATACCATTCCTTAGTAGATCCTGTACATTCTACCTTCATAACCTCTTCTGAATCTAACAACTTCTCTACCATTACAAATTAATAATCCTAGCCACTATTGTCCCTTGCCTGGACCACTGTAAGAGCCTCCTTCTGGTCTCACTTCCTCTCTTAACCCTTCTAGTACACTCTCCATAGGCAGTTAGGATGGCCATGTCACTCCTCTGTGCTCACCTCCAATGCCTTTAGTTATATCCATAACACAGTCCAGTGTCTAACTCTGGCCTGTGAGGTCCCTCACAGTCCTAACCATTGCTTAATCTTCATCTTTATTCTCATCCTCTTTCCTCTGCTTGCTGCTCCCAGGTCCATTGGCCTCCTTCCGTCTCTTCCAGGAGTACTGCAACTGGCCTCTGTGTTCACGTATTGTTTCCTTCTGGAACACTCTTCCCAGATCTACCTATGGCTGGTTTTTATTCTTTGTATCTGTGTTCCAATTTTATCTCCTCAGAGGCCTTTTCTGTCCCATTGCTTTCTCTTCCCTAAACCTGTTTATTTTTCTTCATTACATCTGATTTTTTTTAAGTACATATTTATTGGGTTTTCTGTTATACAGGGATTCAGTCTGATATACAGGGATTCAATCCCTGAAAAATATATATTAAATATTTGTAATAAGTAAATAAATGCATTATTGAAGAACTAAAAATGAATATGGAAGAAGAAAGATATTTAAAAAAAGAAAGTTTTCTTGGGATGCCAGTATAGCTCAACAGGTTGAGCACTTGCCTTGCAACTGCAAGGTCTGGGGATCAAATCTGGGCCCTGGCCCATGCAAACCCATGTGCTGAACTGCAGTGCAACTGGTAACCGCTGAGATGGCAGTGAAGGTTCTTGCCTCCCATGTGGAAGGCCCCCAGTTCAGTCCCCACCTTGTACGGCCCTACGTCCACCTGTGTGGAATGAAACCATGTCACAACTAATGATGTACAACTATGGAGACTGCTCTACCTTCCCCCTCACCTTCTCTCAAAACAATAAAATAAATCTAAAAAAAGAAGGTTTCTTCTGAGAGCCTCTAGGGGTGCAGAAGGCCATCTACCTGAGGGTGATTCTATCTGTGGGAGTCCCTCCTCTTGACAACAAAAGGAATTTAACTACTGAGGGAGAGAGCAAGCCTGAGCTGAGGGAGCCCTCCCTGCCACTCTCTGTTTTAAAACCTGTGGTGCCCCTCACCTTGCCTACCGGAGGCTCAGGGAAGACATCTGATTTGCCACCATGAAGCAGAGCAGCTAAGCTTTTCTGTCTTCCCCTGTGCTGGGGGTGTTGCTGGGAGTGGGCCTACAGCAGCTTGGTATGTGGCGATGTAGGAATGTCTTGTGTGTCTGGCGTTTGTGGTCTCATGCACTCGAAGAACGGGGACGCGGACCCAATCGGAAATGTTAAGCAGAGAAATTTACTGAACGGAAAGACAAAGCTCTATAAGGAGAAGGGGGCTCCCGAATGTAGAGTGCCCACAGCTCAGACTAAAACTGGCTACGTCTATGTGTCTAGGGGTATGGGTACCAGAACCTGTATGTTAATCTTCACCTTTTAAGATTTACTCAATTCTCTCAGTTTGAAGGATTTTAAAAACAGCCTAGAAGTGTTGCCACAAGCCTGATTTCCTAGGGGCGTGAATCTGTTCTGCCTCAGGGAGGAGCTGGGATGCTGAGGGAGTGTTGGCTCCGGTAATCTTGCTAATGTCTGACTGACCTGGCTTTTGTACTCACTACCTTTTTATTTTAATAAGTTCACTATGGCTGCTGAGAACTTTCCTGGAGGGTGTGGGAGGCACCCAGAGCCTGTTTGTTTATTTGGGAGTAAGGTCCTTAAGGAGACTCAGCACTTTGGCTGAGTAGCAGAGCCTTTTCAGAGCAACTCTCCCAGGAGTTTCCACTCAGGCTTCCCAGGGCCAAGCCATGATTTGTAGCAGCTTTAGTCCCCTTTATAGTTTGTTTTCATTTTTCCCCATTGATTTTGTCATTTGTGGCTTGTAATGGAAATGAGCATAGCTGATACAGATGGAGCAGTTACTAGACACTTCTCTCTGTCTTGTAGCTGGGGCGCTCCTGAGGAATCATCTGAATGAGTATTTGCTTTTTTAACTCTTCTCTGGGGTTCACCAAGTTGGGGTTGCCTGGAAGGTGGTCATCAATTTTGTTCAGATTGTGCAGTGTGAAAAGAGATGAAAGAATTAGGACCACCCCAAAACATAAAGGTTTAAAAGAAAACAAAAGTATGTAAGTTGTGACAAGTTATATTAATTTTAGGAATACACTCTGCTGAAACAGGATGGAAAATACTTTATGTTCAAAAAACTTCTCCCTACCCAGTTCTTAGGGGCAATGAAATGTTTCTGTTATTGCAGCTTGATTGTGATGCTGGAGTCCTAAGGAAGGCTGGTATTTATTTTGCTTTAAGAAAACTCATGTATGTAGAGGTCAGTCTGGAACACAGTTTTGATCTGAAAGAGTAAATGGAAAATTCCTGTGAAGATATGAAACAGGAGATTCATGTTCCTGTACGAAAGTCAGGCCCCTTAGCACTTCCTACTTTGGATTCCCGTTTAGTATTCTAGTGTCAACATTTTCAGTTGCCTCCTCCTCACTCACCCTTCTCCCAACCCCCAGTGAAGAGCTGCTAAGAAGCAGCAAACTGGAAGAGGGCAGAGGAGGTTTCAAGTCAGTCATACTGATGGAGGAATAAAATGGCAGCAAGGGAGGTGACAGCAAAGCTTAATCAGCCAAGCAGGACTGCTATAGACTAGCTCAGAACTGCTAGGTTTGGGCTGCAAAGTCTAGGACAAACACGGTGGGGACTTACTGTTGGGCATGACACACAGGAAGAGGCCATTGGAGGAAATGGCTCCAACAAGGAGGATATGAATCTCTGAAAGTTCATGCATTTGCCAAGTCAAAGGGCTCTGCCTGGGGAAGAAGCTGGGATAGGACACTAGGCAAATGTTGCTTGGTGATGCTAGAAGCCCAAGAGATGGTTTCCAAGGTAGGTGGGCATGAGTGTTAACAAATGGAGGTGCACTGAGGTCCCTGTGGGTGGCTAGGCTGCTTCAGAAACTAAATTAGAAGAGTTTAGGCTTTGGTGGTTGAATTTCTTTTATATAACTATTTTTATAAAATCTGTTGCAGACCGGTACCTTCAAAATGGAGAAAAAGTGCTCTAGGCCAGAGCACAATGATCTTAGGGTATGTGATATATGTAGTATATAATGTCTTTTTATCTAAATACAGAAAGAAATTAAGCTTTAATTAAATAAAAATTGATAGCATTTGGGTAACATAAATAAATATACCTATATTTAAGGGTATGCTCAAGCACAAATCAAGTACAAATTTGAAAAAAGTGTGGAAATGATCACTCTATAGAATAATATGGCTTGATAAAGGAGCCTGCTTGAATTCTTACAATTTCTTTCCCCAATTTCATTTGCACAATGTTGCCAGAAAAACAGGTTCTTGGTGTTCATCTCAGGAAAGAATTGAAAGATACACCGAATAAGGCAAACAAGGGGTAGATTTATTAGAAAAGGACAGTATAGTCTCAAGAAGGCGAGACTTGGCAGACCTAGAGAACCAGCTGCCCTGAAGAATGAGACTTGGGAATTTTGGAAGATGGGCTGATAAATTTTGCCTCCACTATAGTATTTTTTTTTGTTACATTAGACATATCTGGATATAACTGGTTCTGTGTAGTCATATGGTAGTTCCCCTCTATCACTCCTGACCTTGCACACACAGATGCTTACATTTTTCGCCCAGTGCACATTGAAATGGAAGAGTGTTCAGACCTTTGGTTCAGTGTGTTATTATTGAATTGCTAACAGTGGAAAAAGTTACTCCAATTTTTTGAAATTTTTGAAAAAGGAGTTGAGGACTGCTTAAAGAAGATCATTACAGGTTGATAAAACTTGGATCCATCATTATAACCCTACAAACAAAAGGTAGTCCATGGAATACCTCACAAGGATGATGGAATGAAATATTCAAAATTCAAGGTCAGCATTCTAAGTGGTCCTAGGCAGGTCCCCCCTGACCACTCCTTCCTGCCAGGAGGAGAAATTTTTGTCCTTATTTGGCTGTTATGGTCACCCAGGGGGTGGAAATTTTTCTAACTGTAAGGCTAATAGTATTAAGTATTCATACATTACAATTAGCTAAAGTTCACTTTGAGGGGCAAGGTGGCATCCTGGCTCTGCTCTTGACTGCTGAAATCTAGTTCTGGCCAGTTTGGTAGCTGCACTTTTTCTTAAGAATTATCTCATGCGCTCTTCCTCTTCCTTCCTCCTTCCTTCCTCTCCATCCTGTGGCTGTATTCTTTCTGCTGATAGTAACACACTTATCTGAATCCATAGTCTCGTTCCCCCTTCACTTCTTTTGCCACGGAAAAGACACTTTTCAGTGGAAGGGATGGCTTTCTTGACTTCTTTCTGAAGGTGATTCCTCCTGAATTCGGGGTCCCAATCCTACCAGTTAATATTGAATCTTTACTCTATAAATCTGTTCTTTCTACTTACAAACATATTTAACTTTTTTTTCTACTCAACTTATGAATAGTTTCACATTAAAAAAAATTCTCTTTAACTTTCCATTCTGAATTCGTAGTGGGAGGTTGTTCTTTAAACTCCTGCTTAAGTTGCGGTCAGGTGCACAGGGAGCCTGTATGTTGAGGTTGTGGCCTTCACAAGGGTCCTCCAGTGCTATAGCCCTCCCCCGCTTGCCCCATACCCCCTTCCAGGCTGCAGCTTTCCCTTGAGTTTCCTTGAATCTGGTTCCTTGAGGACTAAGTGTGATAGGAAGGCTGGCGAAGGAGAGAAATTGCTTTCTTCTATGTGAGATAAGGTTTCCAAATAGCACACAGCTGGTCTTTTTCCCGGGACAATAGGCTTTTATGAGGAGATTACTCTGGGTGAGTTTCACAGTGGTTACTCATTCCCACCTCCTGTCAGAACTAGGAGATAGAAGGGGTCTTCCTCAGATCCTTAGTGTGAGAACCTGGTGGGATTCCTAGAGGGATAGCTCAGGAAAGACCCCTCCTCTCTAGACTGTGTCCCCTCAGCCCCCAGGAATTTCTCACTCTCCCACTAGTCTACATTGACCCTCCAGCAATCTGTCAACTACTAGTTAAGTATTCCTATGAGTTTACAACTCCTGCAGCTTCTGCTCTTAGGGAAACAGATCTTGGTTATTGTATCTCTCAGGAAGTGCCTGTCTCTCCAGATTTCAGGGAGGTGGTTTGTCCTGCTATGTCCATTCTATGATGCTCCCCCCAACCCCCCCCAAAGGAACTGATCTTTTTGGTTTGTCCAGCTTTTTCTTTTTATAAGGATGTGAGTAACACCTTCACATATCACAGCTAGGATTGGAGTCTGTGTTCACTCCTAGTCCCTCTTTGTCCACATCTAAGTCCTGTTATATCTGTTTCCAAAATATCTCTTGAAACATCCTCAGCTTTAGTCACGCCGTTGTGATTTCTTGTCTGGATCATTGTGGTAGTCTTCTGACCATTCTCATTTCTAGTAATGCACTCATTCAGTGAGTCCATTAGTGTTGTAGTAGGACTGTACTTACTAAAGTCTTCTGATTGTCCCTCCGCCTTATAATTGAATATAGTGAGTGGCCCTCTATGGCCCTTACTCTCTAGTCCCTTACAATCTAGTAGAAAAGACTAAAGGTTCAGGGTCTGAAGACAAGGATGTGGATGTATTTATAAGAATTTTGAAATTATTTATTTAATTTCTATTGCTTTAAATGAATGATCTCTTTAAATTGGAACATGTTCACAGAAGTAAGAAAACATAAAAAAGAAGTAACATTCAGATAGATAAAATTTTAGTATAAAGCCTATTTATTGATATAAAATATATGCTTCTTTGTAATCACACTAACATAACCATATTTTGTACCTGTATAGAAGAAGAGACTGTGTAAAAAAAATCTTTTATTTTGGCCACAGCTATAATAAAATTCTGAGGGCTATGGTATGACAGATTCTGTAAGAACATACATGAGACTGGACACAGGTAAGAAGACGGCTTTCAGTATAAGCATTTGACCTATTTTCAATATCAGGCACTCTTAATTCACTCCAAAGAACAAATGAAGTTATAACTGCAATGCATCAACCGTCTAGAATTTAGCTGGCCCTGGAGACATTATGTTAATGTCTTATGGGTGAGGTCTAAATTAGACAGCAGTCAGGTATATACACAGGAGCGGTCATTATTATGGGCAGATGTGCACAGCTAATGGCTGGCAGTGGAGATTGCTGCAGGGGGAATTCCTTGATAAAAATGAGTTAAAATGAGACAATGAATTTTCCAGAAGGGTGCTTTTCTACAGACTATACTTTTATTGGTGAAGGCAATCAAAGGAAAAAAAAATTAAGCCATTAGAAATGAAAGCTGCTATAATATATTTATTTAATAGCATCTATGTGGTATTCAACAAAATGCATATATATATGAACTTTTTCCTTTTAATCTTAAGAAACTAAAGGAAACATTGCTTTAATTTTTTCCCAAATAAATGTAGATGGAAAGCTGGTACATTAAGGCAATGTAGGAACCTAATGTTCAGGGGCAGAGGGACTACTTGCAGAAGAGTTAAATTTTTATGCATGTAAGCTAAACTGCCCATGATCTCATTACACCACACAGAGCTTGCAAGTGTTGCTCCCCAATCACAAAGAAAATTCAGTGCACAAGTGACCTGCATATTAGCATCTCTGCGAATCTCAAGCAGGAGCTGAAATTTATGTACACTTTACACACCCCTGAGGAAATACCCATTTTATGTCATTGATAAGCCAGATGTATTTTCCTCTGCAAAATGTGATCAGAATGTAATTAGAGGAAAATACACCGTGCATTCAAAAACAAATGGACAATATTCTTTAAAACTCAATAGTAATTTAGAACAGGCAGCAACATTAAATTAGAGGAGTTGTATGGAAGGGTTATTATTGTGTGATTGGGCCTATGTGGTTATGTTGGTGGTAGTATACTGTCTTAGTTCTATAGCCATTGAACTGGATTGAAAAATTCACTTTTTCTCTGAATATGATTACTGATGTAATGTCCAAAAACTATCTCTGAATATGGTTACTAATGTGATAAAGTATCTCACATTAGTGTGATTCTTTGAAAATGCCAATATGGAGTTGAACCTTTTTCTCTTCCCCAGAATCAATTTTATGTGCAAGGAAAGAAATGAAGATGGATTTTGGGAAAAAAAAATACATACATTTCTAATAGAACTTGCTAGAGCAATCACACAGACTGCTGTTATTCTGCATCTATGCATTTGACTGTAACAAAATGGTTAATATGCTTCAAATATTAAATTTATGGACTCGACTATTTAGTGTCATGTCATCAAAATATACAAAAACCTGACACATCTAATTTGTATGTAGTCCCAAGTAGTAAAAAGTTATATGTTTGTTTATAATGTTTAGGCATTTGAATGGATTGTGTGACATAATGTGGACATTAATACAGGAACATGGATAAAACATGTTCAGATGTATAAACAACATAAATACCAGCCAAAATAATTGTATATGTGACTCATGAATTAGGATAAAAATTTATCCTTTAATCTCTTCTAAAATTTGTTTCATGGTATTTTACATAAAACCAAATATAGGAAATATCTGGGGAAAAAGGCATAATTATAATCTCTGTGCTAAAAGAATTTTAATTCTTAGTTTTATGTGAACTAAAAGGATGAGTAAAATATTATTAGTGTTTTTAAACCTCTTTGAAGAGGTCCAATGAGAGGATGTATTAATGGCAATGGATTTAAAGTTGGGATTAACAAGAGTTGCTTCCAAATTGAAGGCATTAGGAACCAACTTTACAAAGCAGAATATTCTTATAAGCAGATACAGGCATCAACTGGGACTATTGATGAGTTTTAAGAAACCAGTAGCCCACAGCTTTGCTTTGGTATTTGTCAAAACTTACAAATGTGCAGAATGTTTAGAGAAAAGGAAAGTCTGTAGGTGCACATTAAGAATTGAAGCAAGACATATATTGGTTTAAAAATATTCCCAGCTTCTATGATATTCCATCCACTGAGGGGCAGGCTTCTGTGCTTTCCCTTTGAATCTAGGTGGGTCTGTGACAGCTTTGACCCATAGAATGCAGTGAGTGTTTCCACGTGACTGCGAAGCTTGATTAGAAAAGGCCATGCAATGTTCACTGTCTTCTCCTGGCATGTTCACTCTGGGAGAAGCCAGCCACCATGTGAAGACAACTCACTACCCTGAGGCTGCCACGCTGGACAGGCTACATGGGGCATTCTGCTTGACAGGAAGTTGAACCTTCAGATGGCAGTACTTCAAGTCTTGTCTCTGCACTGAGGAGCAGAGACAAGTCATGCATCCTTTTCCTTTTCCTAATCTCTAACTCACAGAATTCATGAGATTAATCAAGTCCTTGTTACACACCACTTATGGGTGTTTGGCTCACAGCAGCAGTTACTGAGACAAACCAATATTTCCTACATGTATCTTTCATAACTATCATGTGTGGTGCATGTTAAAACCAGATTCTCGTGTTTTATCCATGGACATTCTGACTTAGTCAGTCTGGCCAGGGGCAGGCATGGAGAAATCTGTTTTAAACCAACACTATGGTAAGTTAACTATGATAGAATGACTCCAAGATGTCGCATGATTTGTTCGCCAATTTTATTTAAGGATTTATTTTGTTGTCTGAGAGAAGGGGTGTGTGTGTGTGTGTGTGTGAGTGTGTGTGTGTGTGTGTGGCGGGGGGGGGGGCAGGGAAGGGAGGGCCCAGAGCAGTCTCCATAGTTGTATATCATTAGTTGTGACATGGTTTCATTCCACACAGGTGGATATGGGTCTGCGAGGAGTGGGAACCAAACCGGGGGCCTCCTACATGGGAGGTGAGAACCTTTACCTCCAAGTCATCCCAGTGGTTACTAGTTGTGATATAGTTCAGCATACGCATTTACATGGCCCAGGGCTGGGAATTGACCCCTGAATCTCATGATTTCAAGGCAAGTGCTATCCCAGCATTTCTCTGCCAATTTTGGTATGTGAGTTTTCCATGACAAACATCTTTCTTTGAATACTTGGACTGGGCTCACAGGTCCACTATTTTTCTTATTTCAAGATTGTAGAACACATCACTTAGAAGCCTCTTTATTTTTCTAGTTGCTCTTGTGAAAAAGCAGTGAACGAGACAGGACACCCTCATCAGAGCAGGAGAGGCCTGTGAAGTTTGGCATTGGTTGAAAAATCAGTTTGTTGAATAACAATAATAAAAAATAATGAGGTAATATTTATGGGGCACTTACTATATGCCAGACTATGTATTAGGCACTTTAAATAAATAATTTTATTTAGTCCTAACAGCAAATCTATCATAGAATGAGATTATTATTCTTGTTCTTCAGAAGTGAGAATGAGGCAGATTGTGACTTGCGTAGAGTCATGTGGATTGGAAATGGTGGTGCCTGCATGCTGACCTAAGGTAGACTTTAGAACTTGACTCTGAATGCATTACTAAACTATAAAAGATAATGAACAGAGTCTGTCATTCTTAACCCCTCCACATACTCCCTCTACCTGGGGCTGTAAAGTAAATCCTATATGAGTTAGATGCCTCTTTGTGCCCTCCACTTGTGTTCTGGGAACACTCTGCCCAGGTGGCACCTGGGTATTGACTTCCCTGTCAGCAGGAGTGAACCCAGAATGACCTCACCAACCTTCCTGGTCAACCAATCGCTGACCCACTGGTGGAATTCCTGAATAGAACCCATAAAGTTGCCCCATTGTTATGGTGATCACACACACATATGTTGCCCCATTGCTATAGTAGTCTATAACACAGTGACACCACATAAATCAAACATTATTGTGTAAAATCTCATAAAAATAATAGTCCAATGAGCCCTAATTGGAACTTTCTGATGGGTACGCTCATCGGGCACCCCCGAAGCCTGGTGCTGCCTCTAATCCCCCGCACCTTGGAAACACTCTTCAGGTGATGAGTAACTTTATCTCTTACCTTGCTCTCCTCTGTCTGTCTTACCTAATATCCCAATAAATAATGTTTTGCTGCCTCAACTCCATCTCAGTGTGTGTGGTTGAATGTGTATTCATCCTCCAAATTTTGTGTCCACTTAACATGTGGCCCCTTGTTGCTACAGGGGCATTCTTCTCGCTCTCCCTTGTCCAGCTAATACAAAGTCATCCTGCACTATCTTGTCCTGGTGGGGGGTCTAGGCATGACAGATCCCAAACTGTACTGTCCCATAGCCCTCCTTCTGTACCTTCTCTTATATCACTCATACCACAGTATAACTTACTTACTTAATGTCTGTTCTTTCCTCTAGATAGAAAGGAAGGGCTCAAGTCTGTCTTACCCCTCCGCACGACAACCTTAGAGCCTATCATTGGCTCCCAACAGGTTGTTCTTGATTGATAACCTTTATGTGGCTTAATGCATACGATATACTGTGGTGCAGTATGTCATGTACTCTAGTATATGTAGTGTAAGGTACTGAGGAATCAGAAATGAGAAATCCAAACTCCCTATTTTCAGAGAACCTGATGGTTAATGGAGGACACTAACCAATGAAACAAACAAGTGTGAAATCTGAGTGGTGGATGAGGGGAAGAAGTTGTCAGGACATGCAGCCAACACATGTACATCCTTGAGCTCTCCTTGCAGGATGAATGCCTAAGAGATGAATGTGGGAGGCAGAGATTGAAAGGAATTCTAGGCAGAGGGAACAATATAACTAAGGGTACAGAGAAATGGAAAAACAAGCACATTTGTTCAATGTAGGTAGATTGGTGATTCTGGAAGCAAGAGTACGTGGAGCTATCATAGAAAATAAAGCTGCCGGTGGTAACAGGACGTTTCATGAAGGACTCAATCACACTTAATTTCAAGTTTGAATTTCAGCTTAAAATGGGAAAGTCTCGGATATAACTCATCCTATAAAAATTTAGAACAGGTTCTTATGGAGAGGGTCGAGTAGTACATGGGTATGTTTTGGGAGTCACACTGACTGGACAGCACCACTGACATTTAGGGGGCACAGGAGTGATGCTAAGTGTCCTGCAAGCCATGGAACAATTTCATACCAAATGCCAGTAACACCCCAGGTGAGAAACACTGAAAGAAACCTGCTAAATATTTATAGGGTTAAGATGGTGAATAATTACATTGTGTTGGTAATGAGAGGAAATGTTTTCTATTGACCCTTTTGAAGTGCCAAATGTACAGAAAACAATTCATTAAAGGATTGATTCCACACAAAACTAAAATGGCTGCCTTTAGAATTTTAGATCTGAATCAAGAATATTTTAATTTTCTAGCTCTTAATGAAGTTTATTCACTTATTCATATTGTTATTCATTTATTTAATAAATATTTATTGAACATTTTTTACAAGCAAAACACAGTTCTAGGCTTAGAAAATATAGCATGAATAAGACAGGCAAAAACTGTGCTCATGCAAGTGGGAGTTTACAACCCCCAAATTCCAAGGGGACCAAGGGGGAGAAAACATAAAGGAGGTGATTCAATTGCTTTATTTTGCAGCCAAGAATGATTTATGTGGAATCTCAGAAAATATAACTAGGGCTACATTTCTTCATAACTAGACAAGCCTATATCCCCAGGGGTAAATGCTCTGTCCGTGCCTTGCAAGAGAGGTAGATGTAGGCTGTATCATTAAAGCCAATTGCTAACACATACCCAGGGTTGTTTGGGGACTAGGAGAATTGATAATTTATTTAAAATTGAGAGAACAGAAGAATTGGCACCTGTAGGAAATCATGTCAGTGCAGTTATGTTAACAGTCATAAATATTTCAGTAAAATCAATGTTTAAAGGCTATCAACATTGACCTAATTGGTTACAAATAAGGCAAAACCCAAAGACTACCAAGAATCTTTTAAAAACACAATTGGTTTCACTTTCTCTTAGTTCATTTCCCCAAACCTCTTTGTTGAAGTCAGTCAAGCAGGAAGAATATATATATATATCTTACAAAGTGGGTGTATATTGTTGTCGTTATCATCATCATCATCATCAATTTATGTTGTATGTGTGTGTGTGTGGTGGTAATTCAAATAATGTTCTTAATTTGATGAACTGGAAAAAAGAAAGCTAAGATAGTTTCCTTTTCACTAACTCAATATAATTGGGAGAGAGACCCCTCCTTCGTAGAAGTATTTCTTACCTGTGTCTAAAGTCAAAGATATAAAAAAGGGGTATAGAGATGCCACTGTTAGAAAAAGTTAACAGAACTGCAGTTAATTCACACTGAGTGGTTGCTGTTGTGGTAGGATCATTTATTAAGATATTAACTGTGTTTTGTTTATCCTGTGCATAAAGAAAAGGAGGCCATTCACTGGGTTCATTAACTCAGGGGAAGTTTGGACCAGAAGGGAACTTGTCTTCTTGTCTTTGATGAAAGCCTAAACTTGTTGAGGTGATTATATTAAAGTGCCCAGGAGGTCAGGAAAGAGAGGTAACAGAAGAAAGAATTGTAGAGAGAAGAAATCCTCAAAGACTCTCAAGATCTTGGCATAATGGATACTTACACTCTGTTCTCTCACAATAGACATAGAGGTGGCAGGGCCTCAGAATGGGATGGTAATACAAAAGGCTGAATCCAAGCACAGGGTTAGCTAGTTAAGAAGAGATTCACAAACAGAGATAAACTAAAATGGTTGTGTGAGTGGTGCTTCTGGAAAACTCCCCTGGAAGTTACAACAAACAAAACAACTATAATTCAACAAAGAATTTCCTATACAATGCACAAACACAGCTAAGAGACCCACTCACTGCACTGAAGTATTTGCAGGTAAGCAAAGAAGGACAAACTGAAGAGAAGGGAAGAGGGAGTGCAGGGATGGGGGCATGAGTCCCTGCTTAGAACTCTGCAGCTGGGGTAGGGAGGAGGTGGCAGGTGAGCATTTTGAACCTCACTCAGCTTGTGAGACAGAGAAAAGGAGGTGCAGAGAAGGAGAGACATCACAACTAGACATCACTTTGGCCCCAGGAGGTGCAGAAGTGGGTGCTGTGAGATACCACAGCCCAAATTCATTCCAGTTTGTGAGAGCAGGGTGGGGTGGCGGTGTGGTAGGGGTGGGGTAGCGGTGTGGTAGGGGTGGGGTAATGGGTGTTGTTAGAAGCTGCAGTCTGACCTCACTCCAGTCTGGAAAATAGGAGAGAAGGCTATGAATGAGCTTCTCTGCCCACAAGCAGTCCTGCCTGAGAGATCAGCATATAAAACAGCTAATCTCAACACTCAAGGCAGAGACCTCAGAACAAACCAAAGACAGAAAGATCTAGGCCTGAATTGCCCATGCTACCCTGCAGAAAACAAAGGAACTGGTCACCAGGCAGAAAACAAAGGAACTGGTCACCATCCCTCACCCACCCTTTCAGATCTCTATCCCCCCCCTACCTTGCTGTGAGCCACACAAGAAACTGTAGTAGTGAATGTTTGGTTAAGGAGCAGAATATCTACAAACACAGAGAGGCAGGCAAAATGAGAAAATAAAGAAATACATTCCAAATGAAAGAACAACAGACCCTCCTCTCCCCCCCAAAAACCACATGAGATGGAGACAAACAACCTATCAGAGATGAGCTCAAAACAACGGCTCTAAGAATGCTTACGTAACTTGGTGAAAATTTTGATGAAGAGATAGCAAGCATAAAGAAGGACATAGACACCATAAAAAGAACCAGGCAGAAATAAAGAATACAGTAACTGAAATGAAAAATGAAATAGAAGGAATCATCAAACTCGGTGAAGTAGAGGCATGAATCTGTGCTTTGAAAGAAAAGATAGGGCCTCCTTCTCGCTGTTGTCCCGCTCCTGCGGCCACGCCGCCGGTATCATGCCTGCCGCCGGCTCCGAGCTGTCGGCCTGCCGTTGCTGCCCGCCGCGCAGAAGTCGGACGTCGAGCTGTCGCCCCACGGGGAGCTGCAGTACCTGGGCAGATCGAGCACATCCTCCGTTACGGCTTCCGGAAGGATGACCGTACCGGCACCGGCACCCTGTTGGTGTTGGGCATGCAGGCGCGCTACAGCCTGAGAGATTATTCAGGTCAAGGAGTAGACCAACTGCAAAAAGTGATTGACACTATCAAAACCAACCCTGATGACAGAAGAATTATCCTGTGCGCTTGGAATCCAAAAGCCAGGTGACTTTGTACACAATTTGGGAGATGCACACATTTACCTGAATCACATTGAGCCACTGAAAATGCAGCTTCAGCGAGAACCAAAGCCTTTCCCGAAGCTCAAAATCCTTCGAAAAGTTGAGACAATTGATGATTTCAAGGCTGAAGACTTCCAGATTGAAGGGTACTATCCTCACCCAACTATTAAAATGGAAATGGCTGTTTAGAGTGCTTTGAAAATTGAAGGATATTGTTAGTGTGTAGGGATTGGACTGGGTGCTGAGGTGAAAGTTCTTTTTGCTCTAAAGGAAGAAGGAACTAGTTCATATCAACAAATTGATATGTTAACCACATATCAATTATTCATTAACTCTTAATGCTGCCGCCATTGGCAAGTGTATCTGTTGGTTCTCTTAGTAATAAAAGGCCTTGAGTTTGGTTAACTCACTGAAGATGTATGAAATTGCTGAGACTATGAATAAAGTCAGGAGATTAAAAGTTTTTATATTCTTAACAAAAACATGTTCATATATTTCAATCTCGTGTTTTTATGAAGGTTAGTGAATTTTAAGATTTAAATAAGCTATTCCCCAAATTTGAATGAGCTGAATAATATCAGTCATAATGATAATGTATAGTTGGTGTGGTTATGAACATTTATAAAGTTATATTTGTTTTATATACTGCTATAATAGAGAAGTGTTTTTGCAAAAAAAGAAAGAAAGAAAAGATAGCAGAAAATACCTAATCATAACAACAAAAATTAAAAAGAATCTTCCCCAGAAGAGAATAGTTTAAGATTCCTCTGGGACATCATCATTCATAAAAACATCACATCATAGAGGTACCAGGAGAAGAGATGAAGAACTTATTTGAAAAATTAATGACTGAAAAGTTATCTAACCTGGTGAAGGAAATAGACATACAAGCCCAGGAAGCATAGAGTGTCCCAAACTAGGGGAACCCAAATAGGCTCACACCAAGACACATAATTAAAATGGCAAAAGTTAAAGACGAAGAGAGAAGTCCAAAAAACCACAAGAGAAAGGCAAGTAGTAATTTATAAGGGAGAACCCATAAGACTCTAAGCTGATTTCTCAACAGAAACTTTGTGGGTCAGAAGGAATGGCAGAAAATGTTCACTGTGATGAAAAGCAAGGATCTATAACCAAGATTACTGTACTACCAAAATTGAAGGACGGATAAAGAACTTCCCAGATAAGAAAAAGCTAAAAGAATTTATCTCCACCAAACTAAAATTACAAGTAATGTTAGAGGGACTTCTTTAAGATGGGGGATGGAGGAAGCAAAATTATAAATAATAAAATTAGCAATAGCTACATGGTCATCAACAGTTACTTCTAATTCAAACAAATTAAGAGCAATAAGTGGAGAGTCCAACATGAGTAGACAGATGCAATTACCTTTGCTTACAGGTGGAATTTAAGAAAAAATAAATAAGCAGAACAGGAATAAATTCATAGATATAGAAAACATTTGGATTGTTGCCAGATGGGAGGAAGGTTGGAGATTTAGTGAAATAAGAGGAAGGAATTGGAAAGTTTAAATTGGTTATTACAAAGCAATAATTATGGGGTTGTAGGGTATAGCATGGTGAATATAGTCAATAATGTTGTAATAGCTATGTGTAGTGTCAGATGGAGACTAGATTTGTTGGGGGTGATGGGAAGAGGGCTCAAGAGGAGGGTGAAAAAGGAAGAAATTAAGAAGTAAAAATTAATAATTACAAAATAGTCACAGGGATATAGAGTACAGCCTAGGACATATAGTCAGTAATATTGTAATAACTATGTATGGTGTCAGATGTATTGGAATGATGATTTTGTAAGTTATATAAACGTCTCATCTCTATGTTGTACGCCTGAAACTAATATTATAATGTATATCAAATGTAATTAAAAAAAAAGAAAAAGAAATATGCATTAAACAAAGAAAAAGAAAAGGTTTGCTATTTTGACTTGGGTCCATTGGGATTGACAGACAGCCCTCTCTGGATAAAGTGAGCTTGGATCATAAAGCACCAACTATGACCATGTGGATTGAAGATGGGAGAACTGTTTCTGTTTTCTGGGTACTATGAATATGTGAACTTCCCATGTTTCTGTGAGAGTATAGAGAAGGGATGTTTGTAAGAAGTTTGAAGGGTCTGAGAACTTACTCTACTTGCAAGCTGATAAGTTAAATTATTACTGTTTCATGGATGCTAGCAGAGAGTATACTCCTAGGACAGATGAAGGATAGTTTATTACTCATAGCAACGTTAGTAACCAGAGTATCTCCATTACTCAGTGCTCACAGGATAATATGAGGAAGGCCAGATGATACTTAACACATGAAATGGCTTACATTGCAGGAGAGGAACCCCGAGAATAGAGAGAACACCAATCTTGTATAATGCACCATATACATGTTTGCCTTTTTCTCTGGAGGGAGATACTTCTATCTTTTTTTTTTTTTTTTTTTTA
>PVKE010015068.1:0-34011 GCA_004027555.1 Craseonycteris thonglongyai
ACATACCAACGAATATCATAAACCTGTGTAGATACTCCAACAATATTTTAAAATTCTAACAAATGTCTAAAAATAAATTATAGTTTTACTTAGTGTTTATGAAAAACTTCTGATGCAGTCACATAATGGCGGGCGCCCACAAATCGCATGGGGTTGGGAATCCCTGCTATAGATCATTACTCTCCAGCAGTTAGAACATTCCCCTTCCTTCCCGGCCTCACCCCCAACGCTGCCCTGTCTCCAACGGCTGGAAGTCCCGGTGGTGGTTGGCCGTCCCCGGTGGTGGTTGGCCGTCCCCGGTGGTGGTTGGCTGTCCCCGGTGGTGGTTGGCTGTCCCCGGTGGTGGTAGGCCTCATGGGTGCACTTCATTGTCCTTGCTGTCTCCTAAAGCTTCCAGATGTGTTTGGCAAGTGCAAACTCCAGTAGTCATTGAACCCTTGATAATCTTTTATGCCCTGTAGAAGTATGTTTTATTCATTTGTTTCTTCAGGAGGGAAGAAATAAAGCTGTTTCATCCTAGGCATAAATTAGCATTAATAACAATGCAGTGCAAAAAAATGTAATTTGAATAGAACTGATTAGAATTTTGATAGGGCACCTAGGAACCTCTAAACAAATGCTGAGTGAAACAAGTCATTTATTTTAGTGGTTCAGTTATCTGTTCAATGATTGGGTCACAGCTTCCCAAACATCTATGGTGGCTGTTCATTAATGATTCACTCTGGCTCAGTCATTGTCTGAGTTAACTGCACACTAAGGGTTGAGAGGCAAAGCCACACAAGACAGAAGCAGGGGGAAAAGTAACAGCCGAGCTAAAAGTATATTTTCTTTTTGTAACCTCACTCAGTTACTTAAGGACTCGAGGAAGGGGAGTTATTGTTAGGCTTTGGCCTTGGTCTTGTCTTTGTGCAATGGACTAAATGGCTCACCATTCACTGGAACTCCAGAGGCCTGCACTTTGCAAACGAGGCCGTGCAAGTTGGAGCTCAGCCTGTCTTCCTCGGCCCAGCTACATCCCTGGGGCCGTGCCCGGCTGTTGTAAGCGGGGCCGATAAGCTTCATGATGCTATCGGTTGAATTGCCTGTTTGTCTTCAGGTGCCATCCTGGAAAATGTTCTGAATCGTTCTGAAAGGCTCATTTACAGAGTGCTTCTTCTTTGATATTTTGGAGGTTTTTCGTTTATTGAGAAGACGAAAACATTTTTCTCTTATTTCATGAGGAAACACACTCACATCTAGGAAAATTTTTTTCTTTTTTTTGAGATTTATTTATTTAATTTTTGACAGACATAGAGAGAGACAGAGAGACAGAGAGAAGGGGGAGGGCCCAGAGTAGCCTCCATAGTTGTAAGTCATCAGTTTTCCACAGGGTTTCGTTCCACATAGGTGGATGTGGGCCACGCAGGGCGGGAACTGAACTGGGGGGCCGGCCTCCTGCATGGGAAACCCACCCCAGTTCAGCATATGGGTCCACAGGGGCCGGGGCTTGGGTATGATCCTTGGTCCCCGGGCCTGCAAGGTGAAAGCTTAATCCGCTGAGACATTCTGGCCTCCCTGGGAAAATCTTGATGTGTCTGCTCTTCTACCGTATTTCCCCAAAAGTAAGACATCCCCCGATAATAAGACCTACTTAGTTTTGCCTCTCGCTGAAATACGTATAAGGCATCCCCCCGAAAATAAGACCTAGCGCATCTTTGGGAGCAAAAATTAATATAAGACACTGTCTTATTTTTGGGGAAACAGGGTAAGACACTGTCTTATTTTCAGGGAAACAGGGTAGTATAGCACTAAACCCAGTTGTTCTGCTTCACTTATGGATTCTCTTTATTGACAATGAAAAGTAGTTTATGAGCTCTGTATAATCTTGATACTGGGAGGTCACTTTCTGGAATTAGAAATTAAGTCTAGATTAAAAATTAAATCCCAAGAAGGTAATAAGTTATACCCCACTGTCCCCCCCAATGGAGGATAAAGTATTGTTTTAAAGGAACATTCCTCGGTTTTTAGTTTGAATGCTGCCCCCCTTGCTGTGTGTGTGTTTTTGTGTTTGCAGAATTTTCAGAGCTGTGGTTCTACAAAGGAAGTCCAGCTTTGAACGAGCTCCTAATATCTCAGGCAGGCAAGAGGCAAGGGCCACTGTGGTCCCGTGGCCTGATGAACTAACGCTGCGCATAGCAATTTCTGTGAACGGCATTTATCTTTATGCTGCTCCAGGAAAAGGCACACCTTCCGTTCTCTACTGGCTTGATCCAAAGGAAGCATCTAAGGCAGCACCCAGTGGAGGCATCTACCTGGCTCATCGGTGCTGAGTTAATAAAGCTGGGGCCTGGGGATGGCCCACGTGCAGGCAGTGGAGTGACACGCATGTGCAGGGACCTTCCTTCGTGTTGTAAAACAGGAGCAGACATCTCTGGGGGAGAGTCTTTGTTGCCCAAACTCACTGTACCAATGGAGAAGAAAACGTGAAAGTTTGGTGTTGCTGGAGGAATTCACAGCGGCCTGGCTCTACGTCTGCAAAATTCGACTGTCATTTGAATCGTTATTTCTTCTAACAGACATCAGGCCCTTTTGCAGCTGAATAAATGGAAGTAAAGAGAGATGAAAAGAATTGCCAGACTCACAAAAGAACGCTGAGGCCCAGGAGAAATAGGAACCCACTGACCACCTCAAAGCAAATTTTAAATTGCTCAGACCTATGCATATCCCTAGGCCTGTTTTTTAAAAATAAAGTAAAAAGCAATTAGATCCACTGTTAGAGATGGTTTATATTCTCTATAGTGATGATTTTTGGTTCTAATAAATTATGCTATTTAGAAATATGCTAAGGGAATTTGCTACCTTGAAACAAACAAACAGCAAATGGATAAAATATTGTGTTAGGGGTAATTTATTTTCTCTGGCTATGTTAACTCTTGAGCAATTAGCTCGATTATTTCCCTAATGTGAACCCTGACTTGATTCATACTAACACAATTAATTGGGCAGTTGTTCCGGGGTGAGCATTGAATTTATTATTTTCTGTTTCTCATCCCCTTCCACACATGCCTGGCTCTCTCTGTGAGAGACGTTTCAGCAGCATAATGTCTATGCGACGATTGTAAGCTCTCAGAAACCAAAGGCAGGAACTCGAGCTGCACATTTATTCTCAGCAGATCTCCACCTCTCTTTGGATTTTTATGTTGTGCTTGCTTTGCAATCACCGAATGCCACGTTTTAATGTCTCCGTCATTTTGCTGGGCACATTAGAGCTGATTGTTCCTCACAGCAGCCGGCAGCCGCCCCTGTGAGACTGCCACAGCTTACCTTATCATAATATTGAAAAGCAATTTCTCTCGACTGCTGGGAACCAATGCCAGAAATCCAAAATGCTGCCACAGTCATTAAGTGATTTCCAATTAGTTAATTGGTTTCACAGGCTGCTTCTTTCTAAACTACACCTTAAATGAAAAGCAGAACCATCCATTTTTGAAAGAGGAAAGATCCTGGGGCCTTTGGCTTTTAAAATCCTAAAGCACAGTTGACTTTGGAAGAAATTTCACTCAAAACACCGGTCCAGCAGAATAGAAAGTGTGTTATTATTATTAACAGAAAATAATGGAATCTTTCTTCTGGCTTTCCCCAATTGTCTAGAGCAGGGGTCCCCAACCCCCGGGCCACAGACTGCTACCAGTTTGTGACCTGTTAGGAACCGGGCCGCACAGTAGGAGGTGAGTGGCAGGCAAGCGAGTGATGCTTCATCTGTATTTATAGCTGCTCCCTGTTACCTGCATTACCTCCTGAGCTCTGCCTCCTATCAGATCAGCACTGGCATTAGCTTAGTTGTATAGTTATTTCATTATATATTACAGTGTAATAACAATAGAAATAAAGTGCACAATAAATGTGATGCACCTGTATCATCCCTAAAATCATCCCCCCTGAACCCCCTGCGCCCACCCCACCCCACTCCTGGTTCATGGAAACATTGTTTTCCATAAAACGGGTCTCTGGTGTCAAAAAGGTTGGGGACCGCTAGTCTAGAGTTCATTTTTGTCCACGTGAACTAAGAATCCAAGGAAGTTAAGTAGATGACCACAGGGCAGCCTGGAACACGGAGGATTTTCGGATCCGTGCTGATGGTTCTCGAAGGCAGCTTCCTGGGCCTCTGTGCTGGTGGGTGGAGGGGGTGCATCTCTGTGGCTGCTCTATTATGCTCTATGAACCTCGCTGAGCAGGACGGCCAAGTCCCAAGGCTGGTCCTTTGAGAAGCTGCTTTTTGGAAAGGGGATTGTATGTGATTGTGTAGAGGAACTGGCTAAAGGGATGGGTGAAGGAGGGTGAGAGGCTGACCTAGTCAACACGCATGCTGTTTACGGTGGGAATCAGGCATCAACACGGATTTTGAGCAATAAGTGACTTACACAGTAGGATCAATCTTTACCCAATAGGGTAAATGGGGTAAACCAGTCATCTCTTTTCCCTGACAGAGAAAAGTTAGCTTTAATAGGAGATAGAATGTATCAAAACAAACAAACAAACAAACAAACAAAATCACTGCAAATTTTCTTCTCTATTTGACAAATAGGCATCAATCAAATGAGAAGCGTCAGGTTAGAAGCGTGCACTTTGGACAGAAACTACCCGGGAGGGAGGCCTGGCAGTCACTTTCCAGTTGTGTGACTTTGGGTACCGGTAAGTTACTTGACGTCTTTGTGCTTCAGTCCCCTGGACAATGGGGGAGAGGAACAATGTCATCATCACAGGGTTGTTATGAAGAGTAGACAGGCAGTTGAAAGTCCTAAGTCCCTTAGAACCAGATCTGATACATAGTTTGTTAAATAAACCAAATTATACTACGCCGTGTTTTGAAAGACTCACCTTTTGTTCTCTGTGTTGGAAAAAACCATCTCCTCTGTGGTTAGTTGATCACCTTTGAGAATCGATGTTCAAAGGAGGGCAACACTGGCCCACTCCATTGGCCAGCCACCTGTCAGTCAACTGTGTTTCCTGCCATCAGCTGTTTAAGACCATCTCTTTCTCCCAAATTAACTCAGTAGCCTGATGTATGTATTTTTGTTAAAGAGCTATGTTGATGTTGGAGAGTAGAGAAGTAGATTCAATTGGAAAGGTAGAGGAGGCAATGATTGGGTCAGAAAGAGGAAAAGAACTTCCATGTGTGCACGTGTGTGTGTTTGTTAGAGAGAGATGCCAAGAAAGAGACAGAGTCAGAGGAAGACAGAGAGAGAGACAGAGAGGGAGACAGAGAGAAGAGAGAGAACAGTCTAGTAGCAACAGAAAACCTTCGGTATTGGTGGGAGACTATGTGCGGGGAAGTCAGCAGGTCATTGAGAAGATCAGAGACAGGGGAGCAAGGGAGGTGAGAAGGGAACCGGCATACAGAAACCCAGGTCAACTCCTGTACGTTCCTGTCTGCTTCCTGTCTGCTTTGGAAGCAGTTGGTTCATCATTTCAGCAGCCTGGAGCCCTGTAGTAATGACTTTGTGGATTAAAATTTAAAACCAAATTAGATGTGTTTTACAAAACAGCGGCCACCCAGAATTGATAACAAGCCTCCGATGTTGGGCTCCCAGTTGTCCCTAAGTCTGGGCTATGCTGTTCCGTCCGTGGTTCATGTGGGTGACATGCAGTCATGCCTTTTCTGTGCCATTTCCCCTGCCTGCAGGTAGCACTTTTAGGTACAATGCTGGTGAGCACAGGAATGCATTTATAGGCACATATAGCCTGGCCTTGACAGTAACGCTGTTAGAAATCTGCTTGCTTTTGGGGTGTGTGTGTTTTTTTTAAATATATTTTTATTTATTTATTTTTATTTTTGACAGAGAGAGAGAGAGATACAGAGACAGAGACAGAGACAGAGAAAGAATTGAACTGGGGGAGCTCCCAGTTCAGCATATGGTTCTGCATGGGCCGGGGCTGGGATTCAATCCTCGGTCTCCGGCGCTGCAAAGTGAGCGCTTAACCCACTGAGCCATCCCGGCTTCCCCGGGTGTGTTTTTAAAATTTATATTTTTAAGTTTCCTTACACAGCCCATCCATTCCAGTTGAAAGCATGGGTCGAGAAGTACTAAGTATGAAACCTCATAATTAACTTTCAGGGCTTTTGAGATGGTGTGCTTTGGAAGTAACACGGTTTCAGGGTGGATGCCTCCCCCTTGGCCGCTTCCCTGGCATCCTCTCCATTTCCTAGTCATTTCTGAGAGGGAGACTCTTTTATTTCAGTTTTATGGAGTAGAACACGGTGTTTTCTACTCACATATTTTAGCACAGGAGCTGTTCTGTCACGTTAATCAGTACAAAGGAAAAGAAAGCATCAAAGGGAGTGTTGTTTGGTTCTATCTGAGGACAGCGTTGCACTTTTCTTGTAATGATGCTTGTTGGTTATGCCTGTGGTCCATGAGGCTAGTAGGGGGTCAATAAATATTAAACCAATCAGCTGATGACCTCTTCCTGCCCTCGAGGAACTTAGGATCTACTGAAACAAGATGAGTCACATGTACCTTTATCTTTTATTATTCTTTTGCCTTCTATTTGTGGGATGTAGAATCTCAAGCATCCCCCATTCAGGGAGCCTGCAGCGGTTTGGGCTCTTAGACACGTAATCTCATTGGCAAGCCAATGAGAAGGTTTGGTTGAGTTATCGCCTCTGCAATAATAATGCGTGTGCCACGGCTCCTTTGTAAAAAAGAGTTAAGTCCTATAATAACCGCGGAGCTGAAGATAGCATGGCTGCAGCTGATGGTCCAAAGGCATGTGTGTTGTGTCTCCTGAGGGTAAGGAGCAGGGAGTGAATACGTCAGGACAAGACTTAGCCATCTGCTCATCACAGGATTTAAAGCCACAATTCAATTACATGGGATTCCATGCTAATATTCCCCTTGTTGAGTGGCTTTTCCATTTTAGGAGACAGCAGGATTCTGCCGTATAGTCAGTGCGGATCTGAAAGCCCGGCTAAATGTGGTGTGGAGCCCATGGAATATTTTAATCTCTGTGCATTATTTATATCGGGAAGCCAGCATCTTGGGAGACTGGAGATGCTAGAGGCCCACCCACTGAATGGCCAATCTTTTACTTTTAGGAAGGCAGCATGTGTCTGTTGGGCCCCCGTGCCCCTGGGTAAGCTCGTGGCTTCTTCCTGACCTGCCATAGACCTGCTTTCTGGCTCGGGATGCATCAGAAATGAACAAAATGCGCTTGTTTGAATCGCTACCAGGAATTCAGCAGCCCCCGGGCTTCATGTCAGGTCTCTGTGTGCACTGGGATTTGGGGGACAGAAAATTTAAAACCAAACGGGCTAGAAGTGTAACCCCTGGATGCACTTGGACTTGGGGATGTTGCGTGGTGCTACAGGCTTTAGGAGGGAAGGTGATGTTCTCAGCGTTTTATCACTTCTCTTACCTTGTCCTCTCCACCTGAAATGCCCTTTCTTCTACCTCTGGATGACAAAACTCAACTCCTTCCAGGGCCAGCTAAAATGCAACGCAGGCTTTCCATGTGCCTTCCTCTACTCGTTTTACCCATCACCTCAAACAAAATACCCAGGAGGCATAGGATCATGGCAAAAGTGTAGATTTTGGATTAGATCAGTCTGGTTATATTCTTGGTCTTACTGTTACTGGGTGTGTTTACCTGGTAAAGCTTCTTTAGCCTTACTTTTTCCTTAATGGGGACAAAACCACTTAACCTTGGGGTTTTTAAGAGAATTAAACAATGTCACTGAGTACAAGGCCTGGACGAGAATTTTCATAATAGATGTTAGTTCCTTCATCCATTGTAGTTCATTCTCAGGCTTTTGGGGGACATGGATCTGTTTGAAAATCTGCTGAAAGTTATGGTCTTTCCTCCAGATGTGCAAAAGTTCACACAAAATCTAAGAAACTTCGGGGGTCCCTAAAGTCCCAACAAGAACCCCTTAGTGCTGGTTGTTTCCTAGGGGAGACCCTTTGCCCCGCATAGCTAACAGTTGTATGATACGAGCAAAGCACCCCAGAGGGACCTGGCTGAACAAATCCTGATTGCTCTCTCCTGTTCCCCAATTGCAATCATAACATACCTTATACCTGGAGGAAATCTAGCTATATGACTTTTCCTTGTGTTTACTTTCGAGAAGCTGTCATGTCCAAGTGACAGAAATACCTCTCTGAGCACAGAGTCGAGTCCTTGACTGACAAGTCCTGTAGCTGGCTGGTCATACCTGGCTTGGACAAATTTGGCCTTTTCAAAAACCTTCCCCTTCTTGTTGGACTCCACCCTGCAGTCCTGTGTGTGCTGCTCCCCAGCCGAGTGACATGTCTTGCTGACATCTCAGTCTTCTCTCTCTCTGTGTGGCGTTTATAGCAATTATCCTTTAGTTGGTCCCTGTGTTTGTATTTTGGCAGGTCACCCTGCCTTCCATGTGGCAACTGCTTTGCAGATAAGGCAGCCAGAGCTCTTCCAGATGCTAATGTCACCCCTCATTAGAGGCTGGCTGGGTCCGGGGGTGACCTACACCTGCCCCTCCTGGTCTCAGGTCTGTGGCACAGGTTCCCCTTGCACTGTGTTTAAAGGAGGTGCAGGTTGGGCCGTGATCATGCCCCTCTGAACCACCATAGCAGTGAACCTGGAGAATCAGGCACCTCTGTCTTCCTCAGCCTGCCCTCCCTGGATTGGTGTGTTGGGCTGTGTACCGCAAGGAAATGAATGGAATAATCGCCATATTTCTATTCCACTCCATGCTGTGTAGCCTGGGCTCTGGACATAAAAGTTTTTCCTGCAACAAAGTCACTTCTCAAGAACAATTATGCCCCCTGGGGGGTGAATATCTTTGTCAATGTGTGCCAAAGTATGACTAATCAAGTTGGCTCAAAAAGCGCTCTCTCCCATTTGACTTTCACTTGTTATTTTCACTGAAGAGCAACAAGGACGTTGACAAAAACCTCTACACACACACACACACACACACACACACACACCCCACACCCAAAGTCTTCCCCTCCCCGCCCAAAATAACCCCTCTCATCACTGTGCCCCTTCTGACTGTGCACATCAGCCTTTACTTAGTGGCTGCCTTTTGAACCTCAGCACGTGAGAGTTTAAGGATGCCTTGGACCACTATTGCTCAAACTTCAATGGGCATTGGAGTCACCTGGAGATTCTGATTGGGTGGGTCGGGGTGGGTGGGGCCTGAGGGTCTGCCTGTATCCAGCACCTGGGTGACGCTCACTCTTGCTGCTGGTCAGGGGGTGCACTGTGGAAAAGCAAGACTGTAGCGTTCTCCTGGAGGGCGCCTGTGCACAACCGTCAGACCATCGGGACATAGGCCAGCGCCTGTGTGGCCCATCAACCCTCTCGGGCCCTGTTCTTCATCACCGACGGACTGTATTGTCCTAACGCCGATGCAAGCAGAAAGGCTCTGTCTGTTCTCGAGAGGAGAGCAACAGGTTCTCCTGAAATCAAGGCAGAATCCTAAATATACTAGCCACAGGAAACCTCCTGGCCTGCAAGTCCTCGCGGGCTTCTTTCTCACCCGTTATTTCAAGTTCTACGTAGAAAACTCTTCATCACTCAAAAGACAGAACAGCCAAGCAAAGTGCAATGAATGTAAATTCTCAGAGTCCTGAGTACTGGAGGCAGCAGAGAACACATTTTTTAGAGCGTGAGTTCAAGACAAGGAAAACTAATCATATCCACACATTTTTTTTTCACTCCTGCTAAGGGCCATTCTTTCTGTTTTATGTCTCTTGGAAAACTATCTGAACTCTTTTCTGGAGTGAACTGGCTTTGCATTAAATTAAGTGTGCAAACATTTGTTCTTTCAACATTGAGTGTATTAAAAAACACTACTATGTATTTAAAAAAAATGTGTGAAGTGGTTTGCTTCCTAGTAAAAAAAAGCAAACCACTAAGTTTTTGTTTTCCTGTCTGAACAGTACAGGTTCTCTGGTGTTGTCACTGAAGCACTGGGAGACGCTGAGGCAGTAAGCATTCTGCCTGTGTGTGGCTTCTTACTGTTCAACACAGAGGACTTTCTTAGCTCTTTCTCTCTCTGGCAGGTGGAAAAGGCCCCCAGCGTTCTGTGTGTGTGTTTTCATGGTCACAGGGACATAAGTGAGGAAAAGAATATGTTTCCCTGTAGCAATGTTGCTTTTTTTTTTTGTCTTCCTTTCCAGTGGAAGCGTATTCCTGTTAAAGAAAAATCCTACAAAAAATTTCTGTCGATGAAAGCGAGAAACGTGAGGGAGTCTGAAACCCACTCGTGGGTGTTCCCTTGTCCCCTGAGGACTTTGCAGTGATTCCCTAGGTCTTTGTGGAAGACGGTGGAAAACCCACCCTTTCAAAGGAAGTTCTCTGCAGTGCAAACTCCACATTGCTCCATGCTGTGTCCATGTAAATAAAGCTACTGGCGGGACAGCTAATTAGGAAACAAATGTTTAAGGGCGTGCATGTCTGAGTAGGTCTAGGTAAAGAGACACGAGGAGTAGAGGAAGGCCGGTTCCTTCTGAGGGTGGTGGGGACGGGCAACAGAGCAGGGAGTGGACCAGAGGAAGTCTGAACACCTCCTGGTGCGCTCTGTGCAGGCAGGGGACGGGTGTGAGTTTGGTAGTAGACAGGCTTGTTGTGAAGCAAGATCACGGGGCTGGGATGGGAAGATAGAGATGTAGAGAGATAGAGCTAGAGAGAGGAGAGAGAGAGACAGACAGTGTAGCTGGCCTTTCCTCCCTGGGTCTGGTGGGCCTTAAATGGAGCAGAGCGGCTGGAAGCCTGTGATGGATGGTGTGGAGGGTGTTTTCCTATCCTTGTAGCGTGTCCACTCGCATGGAGTTGGTTTGGAAGTCCCAATCCGCAAGCCGCGGGGGCTGAGCTTAGACTCTGAATCAGGTGTTTCTGACTTCACGGTCTTTCCTGTCTGTGAAATGCTAAGCACTGAGTGAAAAGAGGAATCATAGTTTTTACTTAGATCAGTAGAGCATAAGCCCTGCTATGGGCTTTGGGCAAATGGTTTTGGGCAAATGGTTTTTTACTTTATACACACACACACACACACACACACACACACACACACACACACACATACACACACACACTTTATATATATTATATTAACATATTTTAAGTATATTTTTATTATATATATTTTATATTTATTTGACTTCATATATATACACACACACACTTCATATATATTAACACATTTTAAATATATTTTATCATATATTTTATTTAGTTTACGTTTTTTATATGTATCTTTTTTCTTATAGGATGACTAAAAGTGAAACGTTCCATCCTGCTGTTGTGAAGGCTGCTGTCTAGTTGAGTTGCTTCTCCAGCGAGAACCGTCAGTGTCATTAATTTTTCCCTGTACCGTGTGGGCTGTGGAACATGACACTGACTTGACTGATCATGCTGCCTCTTCTAAACGGCAGCCTGCGGAGGCAGGTGGGTGAGTGGGTGGGCAAAACACTTTGGAGAGTTAATGTATTTGAGTGTTATCAGCAGCAATGCCCTTTAGTAGGTGGATGACATTTTGAATCGGTTTGAGTGTGAGGGGCCGGGGTAAAAATCAGACTGGAAAGAGAGAGATGGGGCGAGACTAAAGGGAGAAGAGGACTCTGTGTCAATCCTAATTATGAGATGGGTGATGGGTGCTCAGTTTATTTATTTATTTATTTATTTATTTATTTATTTTGACAGAGAGAGAGATATACAGAGACAGAGACAGAGACAGAGAGAGAACTGAACTGGGGGAGCTCCCAGTTCAGCATATGGGTCCGCACGGGCCGGGGCCGGGATTCGATCCCCGGTCCCCGGCGCTGCAAAGTGAGCGCTCAACCCACTGAGCCATCCCGGCTTCCCCTTGGGTGCTCAGTTTAATGTGGGGCACGGGCAGATCGCTGCGTGCATGGGGGAGGAAGCAGGATGGAAGAGGGACTAAAAATCACACAAGACAAGGAAGAGATCAAAGGCCAGCCTACTTAACGGCAAAGGAGAGAGTCTGCTTTTGTGTATGTCCTGTTTATTGTCTTTAGTTCTCGAGAAGCTATTGAAGGAGGTGTTTGGGGTCATTCTGTGTGGCTTCCAAGGAGGAACTGGTGCTCATCGGGCTCCACTGGAGGGTGAAAT
Source organism: Craseonycteris thonglongyai (assembly GCA_004027555.1). Taxonomy (NCBI): domain Eukaryota; kingdom Metazoa; phylum Chordata; class Mammalia; order Chiroptera; family Craseonycteridae; genus Craseonycteris; species Craseonycteris thonglongyai. The sequence continues at coordinate 12,097 of PVKE010015068.1, forward strand.
GTTTAAACTAAATGAGTAGCTTCTTGGGGTGAATTTCTCCTCGTATTCATATCACCATTCAAGCCAGTGCTTTAAGGAAAATGCATGATCTGGGTGACCTGGATTTTGGCCTGGGTGACCTGGATTTTGGCCTGGGTGACCTGGATTTTGGCCTGGATGACCTGGATTTTGGCCTGGATGACCTGTAGGGGCTCTTTGAATGTTGTCAGACCAAGATTCCACCACATCTCACGTATTTCCTTCCCATCTCCAATAACAACTCATGAACCATTTTTGGCCTTTTTATTTCCTTTAAGAAAATTAAAAATCATAGTTTCTGTATAGTTGTAGTACAGGAGAAAGAACATAGAACAGAACCCCGAGTGGAATCCTAGCTCAAATGTATTCTTGCTGTGATTTTGAGCAAAGCCTCAGTTTCTCAATTAATACAGTAGAGCTAATGATGTTACCTTTACAGGTTTGTTACAAGTGTTAAGTGAGATGATATATGTACAGTGCCTGAGACAGGGCTTACATTGTAGTCACTTAATAAATGGAAGATATTTCCTGAGTCTCCCAGACCATTGAAAATAGAATAGTCAGACTATATATATGAATGAAAATTACAGGCAATGTCCCTGATGAATACACACACACACACACAAATTCTCAACAAAATACAGTACTAACAAACTAAATCCAAACAGCATATTAAAAAGATTATACTCTGTGATCAAGTGTGATTCAACCCTGGGATGCAAGGATGGTTCAACATCTGCAAATCAATAAGCACGGTTCATCACATTAATAAAATGAAGGATAAGAATCATATGATCTCCATTCTAAGTTAACAGGCTATGAGGCTGCTTCGTGTCTGACCTTCACTGAGGGTGAACACTGGCCATGGCTTTAGCACCCAGGGAGAGGTGGATGCATGGGTGGGCTGGAGGGAGGAAGTGGCAGAATACTGAGACCAGGATGCAGCTTTCTCTGACAGGATGCAGCTTTCTCTCTTCTCTCATGGGCCTGTTTGCCTCAGAGCAGTGTGTGTGTTCATTCTGCTTCTCCTTGGCTCCAGTCGGTTGCACCATTTCCCCTATTCCATTGTTTTTCAGATTCCAGTGTGCACCAGAGTCTCCTGGGGATCTTGCTAAAGTTCAGAGACTGATTCCACATACCCTTGGCAGGGCCTAAGATTCTGCATCTGTCACAAGGTCCCAGGTGAGGCAGAAGCTGCAGGTGCACCGACTACATTGTGAGTACATGGGTCTGAGTCCACACGGATGCTGCTTAGACAAAGCCCCTGGAGCCATTTTTAGTTTGTTGATGACTTTGGAGTTCTGCCTCCCTCTTTTTCTACCAGGATTCAGGGACACAGTTTCCTTGTTGTTTTACTAAAGTCTGTTATTTGAAAATCTACCTCACTCTCTAAAGTCCATATTTAGGCTTCTTATAGCATTGCACTCTTTTCTTAAAGCCCTATGCACAAACCTGTTTTAGGAAAGAAATTCATCTTGTTAGAAGGGGCTGAGCTACTTACAAGGCAGATAACGTTCTGCTGCTGGCTGAATTGATGGAGAGAGGCCCCGGGATTCAGACTCCCCTATTTTTCATTCTTTGAATGAAGTCTATCTTCTGAATTACATGAGCCGTGTGGAGCAGGTAAAGCAAGCAATGGTTCTGGAAAGAAAAACAGAGTTCTTATCTTTTCATACAGAAGGGAATGCTTCAGGATGTTATTATTTGTGATTTATGGGGCGCATGGCAATATGACCAGTGTGTCACCATAGCCTCTGCCGTTGATGAACTCTTGGAGTTTCCTAGGGGCAATTTTCTATTGTAGAATAGCTGCTGCATCACAAGATTCTGGCTGAAAACATCCTGAATTGGCTGCTAGGGAACTTGGTTTCTATCTCCTGTGCTACCACAGGCTTGTTCTAACTTTCTCCAGATTCCTTAAATCTTCTGACCCGTTAGTAAGTCAGGTTAATCACACTGGTTATCAGTACTTGCTTGTGAAATACCTTGAGATGTTTATTGGACAAATTAGTCTTAAATGTTTGTGAAAACTCACTTTTCTTCCTGAAGATACATCAGCTTTCACTGACAAGATCAAACTATGTAAATGAATAAAACCCAACTGAACAAACAAAACAGAGAAGGCGACCAGAGAGCACATCCTTTGTAAGAAAAGAGTAGAAGAGGTCTTCCTTCTTCCATTCCTCCCTTCTTTTCTTCCTTCTTCTCTCCCTCCCTCCCTCTTTTTATGCCTTTTTTATACTTTACTTTGAAATAATTTAAGACCTATAGAAATGTTGCAAGAATAGTACAAAGAATTTCTATATATAAACTGCACCCAGATTGCCCAAACGTTCACATTTTACCACATTTGCTTTCTCTCTGTTGCTCTCTCTCTATGTATATGTATATATTACCAATCTCTATTCTTTTCTGACCCAATTGAGACTAAGAAGACAGGTTAGAGGCCCCTTTATGTTTAAATATTTTAGTAGGTATTATAAGGATGTTTCCTTACATAGCTACAGTACAATTATCAAAATCAAGATGTTAAATTGATGATCCTTTTAAATCTGTGGACTTTACTCAAATTTTGTCAATTTTCTTAATATGTCCTCTATAGCAAGACAAAAAATTGTTTTCTTTGGTTCAGATCTAGACCAAGCTCACGTGTTGTATCTGGTTGTCCTGTTTTCTTTTCATTTTCTTTTATTTACTTAGTTTTTTGTCTCCTTAACCTGGAGCATCCGCTCACTCTGTCTGTCTTTCATAGACAAGGAAAATTCTTGACCTTCAGAGATTTCACAGCAGTTGGGTGGATAAATACTACTTTATTTTAACAAGCAACTAACTGTAGAAGACAGTTAGGGAATCTCAAGGCTGAATTCTGAGATGAAAGTTGGTTATTGAGGTTAAAAAAAGAACCCACAATTACTACAAAAATGAAAACAATACAGAATTGAATCAAGTCAAAGTCAAATTTCAGCTCTCCAATCTCACTTCCACTTAAGAGTAAGCCCCATTAAAAACTCATGTATATTGTTTCAGATCTTTTTATATGCTCATATAATGTACATATTTATAACATGTGTGCACTTTAACAAAAATGATGTCATCCTGTACATATTGTTCTGTAACCATTCCTTTTTAGTTACTATGTCATTGGCACCTTTCTTGTCACTCACTCAGGTCTGGGAGGGGGACTCATGGCTTCCCTACCAAGGAAGGCCACACCTGAGTTCAGCATCCTTCATCTCACTTTTGGTGGTAGCTTTGATTTCCTGCTAAGCTCATACCGGGAGAGAACACGGCTTGTTCACAGCTAGTTGTTCAAATGCCCAAAGAGAGTTTGGGAAACTAATTCCTTCTTTGGATTCTTGACCTTTCTGTCCTTTTCTTTTATGGTGCCCTCAGATGCATCTCTTAATTTGTGGCTTCTTTGTGGAGAGCCTCATTAGGGTGGCTGCAGTCTGGAAAGGTTTGATTACAATGTGGATAATATAGCCTTATGTTATCTGTGATGTATATAAGGTTGACATTTCAAAGGTCAAAATGAAATATGAAAAAAAAAGTTTGAAATGATACTTTGAGTTCATTGAAACCTGTCTCATTTGCACTGCAACTAGAGTCTATGATAAGGTGATGTGGTATATATATTTTGATACACATACACACATTTTGTAACAGTTTCTGTGATCGCCTATCACATAGCTGGGCACCATCCCCAGGGGGGTGAGCTCTGTTTAGATACTCTTTTACCAGTATCCCAGATTAGAAGTGTAGCTGTTCTGCAGCCTCAGACACACTTGCCTGAACTTGGAGTGACGTTAGGGAGTTGGTTGCTGCTCTTTTGCTGAGCTCTTTAAGAAAATCGGTTGTAAAGATTGGCCTAGCCTGGTTTCCCTTTTGTTCTTGAGTGGGTTTTCTCTGCATCTTTCTGACCTTTCACTTTATTCATTCTGCTGATCCTGACCTTATGGGGCCTCGAAGCCCAATAGGACAACTAGATAGTGATGATCTGAAGTTATTTATGAGCTTGATGGCTGTATTAGTGGTTTTCCCATTTTGCCTCTCTCTCTCTCTTTGCAGCCTTTAGCCTGAAAGCACTTTGGAGCGGGGTGTGTTCTCCTGTAACTGCCTTCTGGCCCTGGATGGGCCAGACCAGAGCAGTGATTGAGTCCTCAACACCCTTATGGCACTACAGAGTAATCACATTTATCACACTTCTTGTTTAAGCCCTTTAGAGAATGACATTTCACAGTGTAATTTTGGCTCAGATTTTTTTTTCCCCCCTGTGAATTTTAGCTTTCAGGGTAGAATTCTCTTTTACAGTTTCGCCTTTTCCCTACTCGGTGTATCTGTGAGAAGCTTCACAAATAAGGCTCCTGTCGGCATAGCAAATGGGCTCAGGTCATGCCCCCAGTGCCCTTCACCTCAAGTTTCCCGATTGCTTCCTCTTGATGTGTCATGAGCAGGCCCAAATTGCCTCACCTCGAGCTGCCCTTTCCACTTTATGAAACAAGCAACTAATAGCACATGGCTTTCAAAATTCCCGGATGACCTGCATTTTGCTCTTTTTTTATTATCCCTTAAGAAATGTCTCAGTAATTGAAATCTGGAGTTGCAGAGTTTTGTGATGTTGTCATTTAGCATTTTGCTTCTGGCTGGTTTATTTACACTGTGCCTTTAAACCCCAGTGTGGTCAAAGTCTACCTAAGGGACCTAAAGGCCTGAAACCAAGAATATCATCTTTAATTCTAAGGTGAGGAGTTAAACAGAAGTCTTGGTGTCCACGCTTGCTGGGGAGTCAGAAGGAGCAAAAAGAAAAGACTGCTGGAACATTTTAGTAGGTACTGGTAGTAGCAGCAAGGCGAGATGAGATATCTATGCCAAGATTTATACTGCATGCCATATTTTATTTATTGATGGGGACATGGCTATCTGGTTTGTTTCTCTCTACAGCAATTTCTCAGTGAGTTCATCCTGATTTAGTAGTACACAGAGGACCCCCAGTGCTAATTCCTTTTTATTTCATTTATTTTACCTTAACTCATAAGGCTTCAGCATTGCTACTGCCTTTATCATCCATCTGTGTCTCAATGCAAGTCCAGCTGTTTTTGATCTAGAGTACATACAGACCCTTCTTTCCCCACCTCTTTGTCCTGTCTTCTCAGATTGCATTTCTCAGTATTGACACTTCAGTCATTTGATTTATCCCAACAGGTTCCCTGATGCCAAGGGGATCATCATTCCCTTTCTGGTAGCATTACTTCAAGACCTTCCTGGTTATTTCCCTTGGCTCCTGGTATTTATGAATCGGCATCTAAGAGATTTACTGAGGATTTGTCTTCTCTTTTAGAGTTCTCTTTGCTTAGATCCAAACCACAGGTGGTTAACTTAGGAGGCCTGACGATATCTGGAATTTTGTGATATGTGAGCTCTGTCGTGCTTGGTAGGGAGTGCTAGAATGTTCCATCACAAGCATCATCACAGAAGGGACATTTCTGGAATTGCTTTAAACAGGAGGATCTGCCTGTACGAATTCTGCTAGCCTTTTGTAAATCAAATACCAGACACCTAATGTCCTTAAAAGCTTCTGGGTGGGCAGGGTTGGATTACCAGTTTTCACAGTGGATTATATTTTAAAAAGAGAAACATACCTGGAAGAAACTCATAGTAATTTTAGTTGGAAGGGAGTAGAATACTCCTTTGCTTGGGCCATTTATTTCTTGTCAGTACTATATTTGTATGGTCTGATCTACACACATACATGGTTAGACAAACATATATAGTATATAATAGAGGACATAAGAGAGACAAATAAATATTTTCCCTTTTGTGAATTCTCATGATGTGGACATTAAAATACTGAATGCTGCATTATCACAAGACCTTCAATTGCCCTGATTTGTATTAGTGATGCCTATTTCTCATGCCAGACAAGAGAAAGCTGCAAAGAATTGTGTGTTTTTTGTTTGTTTTATCCTTTTATCTTTCTTTGAACAGTTCCTATAATTCCATGTGGAGGGAGGTTTTGTGGCTAATGTATGACATATCAGAAATTAGGGAAAGTAGCCTGGTCTTTAAATTGAGTATAATCTAGGAATGACCTGTTATCATTTAAAATTACAATATGAAGGGCACTCATAATTCTCCACTCTGTTGCTTTATTCTAAAGCATGCGGGGCTGGGGTCTTTTAGGACTATTCTAGCTGGGGTCTATGAAGTCCATCCTGTCTCATCACATGACAGTGAATGAAAGATGTTCTGACTGCGGGTCAGGAAAACCCGTCAGAAATCCCCCCCCCACGCCCACCCCCCCCCCCTTTGCTGAGAATGCCCTGACGGTAGGGCGCCATGTGTTTCCTTGCTCACTGTTCCCTCATCTGTAAGGAAAGGAGTTCAACGAGTCTGCCAATCAGTCCTGAAATCAAATTTAAAATGAGCTTCTGTTGTAGCTGGAGGGATTGGAGTAGCTATGAGGAAGAATTTCCTGACTGTGAGGATGTCAAATTGCTTCAGCAGTTGTATAATCACATTCTCAACAGACCTTAAAAAAATCTTTTAACATCTTTCAATACCTGGAGAGGAGAGAACACTTTGACTTCAGGTTCATAACTCAGTTCCATTGTAGGAAAGACCACAACAGATAATGCCAGTTTGTAATTTCTGATCATCATACATGGATGTCAGCCCAATAGTAATGTTCTATTGATTGAAAAATGTTCCCGGAGTCCTGTGAAATGAGTCCAAGATGATAACTACCATGACTAAGTAAAAACTAGCAAAGCAGTGACCAGAAATGTCAAGAGAAAAAGGCATGGGAAAAAGAAATCCTAACAAAGAATATATGAAGGCTATCCGGAAAAAAACCCAGCCATTGTCAATCCATTCAGGATGGTTACATGGCTGGATACTGTCCGGACAGCCCGCATATGTTTAACATCAGAGACAAACAATAAAAAACCAAAATTTACTTAAAATATCTATTTTTGGAAAGAAGCAAAAATTACAAAAATAAAGAGAATAAATAAAATTAAAATAGAATTAATAGTATTTTCCAAAGACATCAGTAGCTGAAATCATTAGCAAAAGTAATCTGTATGTCCAGAAGGTCTACGTGACTAACCTGGCACCACGGTTAGACATAATAATACTTACATGCCTGTTGGAATGACCAACAGGTAGAGTGCAGTGGAAGAAACCACATTTGTCACTGAGCTCCAACATTTAGAATCATTTTTACAGATGTGACCAATCCTTATCCATTGGATTTATGGAGTAGTGTAAAGAACTTAATTATTCAATCATAAAAGTCTGTCCACTCCAAAATTAGGAATCTACTATGGGCATTGACTAAAAATGCATAGACTGATGGCTTTTAACAAGAACGGAAGACGAGATTTGAAAACAGAACAGATTCCTGTTGAGCCATGTGTGGTTTCTCCTCAAAAAGGCTTCTCACAGATTTTTTTCTTTTTGCAGCTGAAAGAAAAGTACTGATTCACCATTTATATAAAGGAGCATAATTTATCCACACTGATTAAAATGATCAAGTACCCAGTGACAGCTCTTTCTGTCGCAGGTAAAAGCTTCTTTTGTGCTTTTCAGAATTTCTGAAAAATGTGGGAAAAGCTGTCTTTGGGGAATGTTTTAATCCAGGAAATGGCTTGAGATGGATTAATGGCAAATCACAATCAATTATTTATTGGATAATAAGTGTGATAATTGTGCTTATTTATCATCAGTATAACTTGCCTTGTTTTCCTGTCATGCTTTCCATCAAACCGTCCCCAAAGATTTACTGGTTAAAATACACAGCCAAAAGGTCATTGCAACAATTTTTACACATAATGGCACACTGATTATCTCCTAATTGAAATATGTAAACGAGGGGCGCTGTGAGTAATGTGAGTGACCCTTGCATTCCTAACACAATGAGGAGTCACTCTGTACCTCATTTATTCTACTGTAAGGAGCAGTACAATTTTCAGTGATTTTGATGGTCTCCTGAATTAATTGGTAATAACTTTGTTTTCCATGGAGAAGGGGGTGGGGGACCCTCATGCTAAAATTTGCTAAAAAAGTAGAGATGTAAAATGCCACTCACTATCTACTGTCCCGCTGGCAGCTAATCCATTGAAGCTTAATTGTAATTACCCACCTGGTCTGGGGCCAGATACGAATACTGATTACCGCGATGTGCGCTTCCATGGGCAAGACCGTGCATTGAGCCTGTTGCAAAGTTGCAAGTGAATTGATTTCTACCGGCGGCTGCAATGGATCATTGGCCATGGACTATTTCAGGACTTGGTGCAATGGGAGACATAATTCAACTTATTTCTTACAGTTGCCAGTGTTGCACTAGGAGGCTGATAATGTAGTCAAGCACACCACACTCTTGTGTCAGAGGCCCCTGTGGTCCAGATGGTTGCGGGCTACTTCTACGGTTTACCTCATCACCCAGAAACCCACACTCAGCTCTACAGCCCGGAAACTGTTTCCCAAACAGTGCCAACCATGACTATGAAGTCCACGAACTTCTCTGTGTCTCTCCCTCCTGTCTCCCTCTCACTCCTCTCCGTCTTTCTTCCCTCTTTCACTTGTTTTTGGGCATGACCCCAAGGTCATAGCTCTGATAGGACCCCTTCCTAAGGCTCCATTTCCCACTGCTGTGCTCCCATTACAGCTCACAGCCTCTGTTGCGCATCTGCTCCTGTGTGGCTCTATACACCTTCCAGGTCTGTCTGCTCCTCCTGTCTGATCTGGGGGTTTTCCACACATCTGGGCTGGGTCACCCTCCTTCCAAAGTTGCTCAGGTCTCTTCTACAATGCTCCTAGGGCAAGGCCTTCTAGACCCAGTGCTCTGTTCTTGTAATCTTGGTTCCAGGCACCCCATGCCTGTGTTCGCACATCTCTGCTATTGTATTTCTTTTCCTAATCTTGCCCTCATCCTTGGACACTACTCAATTCCCTCTTTTCTAATGGCACACGGAAAAGCTGGATTCACTTCTACCTCTTCAACTCAGAAGCTGATCCATCTACTTTACCTCACAGCGGAGTTTAGACACTGTCAGTGTCTACCCCTGTAGTGGAGGCTCCTCTCTGACTCCCAATAACCAGGCCAGTGGGTCTTTTTTTTTCCCCCAAAGGGACTTGATAGTTATCTTTGGGATTTTATGAGTTCATTGTGAAGTTGGCTTGCCCCATCTGGGAAGCAGAACTTTTCAGGGGACTAGGTAGTGGGAGTATATTCTCAAAGAGTACCATGCACATCTTTCGCCGAGAGCTCTTGCGGTCGGGTTAGTGACTGATTCAGGGAGTCAAACCCTGTGTGCAAGGCAAGCAGTTCTTTGGGTGATCAAGTAGTTTGGAACCCCCAAATTAGGACACATGGATAAACAACAGGACAGAATAGTTGAGGTCTTGAAACATCTAGAATGCTATATTATCTACTGCTGTATAAGTTACCTCAAAATGTAGGGGGCTTAGAACAACAAACCATGGCTTATCTCACACAGTTTTTGTGGGTCGGGGATTTGGGAGCAGTGTCGCTGGGTGGTATCGGCGCAGGGTCCCTCATGGTATTGTAGTCAGGTGTTGGCTGCGATTTCAGTTATCTGAAGGCTTGAGCTGGTGCTTCTAAGAGGACTCACAGATGTGGCTGTGGGCAGAAGGGCTCTGTTCGTCAGTGCACCGGTTCCATAGGGCTGCTTGAGTGTTCTCCCAATATGGCTGCTGGCTTTCCCCAGAGCAAGTGATCCAACTCAGCAAGGTAGAAGCTGTAAGGTCTTTTATGACCACAATGTCTTTTATGAGCTTGGAGGTCACGCTCCATTATGTCCACCCTGTCCTATTGGTTACACAAGTCAGCCCTATTTTATTGTGGGAGGAGACCACCCAAGGGCAGGAATACAGGGAGCCAGGAGGATTGGGGAATCTCCTTGGAGGCTGTCTACCACAGACATGTGGGCTCATTCATTTTGCCTCATCCGACCCTCATTACCCTTCCCACCATGCTGGAAAGGTGGTGAGGAGGATTGTGCCTTGCTGAACTCAGCTGCAAGAGACGCTGGGGCACATTATGTCCTTGGAGCACTCGAATCAGAACACAAAGGACTCCAATAACCATATGGTAACTCATTCTCCCCTTTGTTCTGTCTTCTGCCAAACGTGGTGCTTCCCAATATGTGTTTCTCAGAGCACTGGTCCTGGGAAGTGCTCTACTGGAAATTACAGTCAAACTCAGGGATTCACAGTTTTCATGGCCTAATGGATAACTGGGGATTTTTACAAGTGAGATTTGTTTCACTTTGTTTAACCCAGCAGTTCTCACATTTATTTTCCTACAGTTTTCTTTTTAATTTTGTCATGCCTAAGAATAACCTTCAAACCAAGTGTTCTTTAAAATATACATTTTGAAACACTGGTCTAATGAGATGTCCATAACCGGAATTATTCCAGAACACAGTTAAGATGGTTGTAAGATAAACAAAGCACACTAAACTGACCTAGAATTGGATAGTTGAGGAAGCCCGCTAGACAGAAGCCCTTAAAGGGCAATCTCATATCTATAAAACCTAACTCAATACCTAACATTGTTTGTTTGCTGGGGCACCCTCAATGGACTCTCCCCTTTACGATGCTCTGAGAGCATGCACCTTGATGTTTCTTTCTTTCTTTTGTGAAGATTATTTTATTGTTTGAGAGAAGGTAAGAGAAAGAGACAGACAGACAGAGAGAAGAGGGAGGGCCCAGAGCAGTCTCCATAGTTGTACATCATTCGTTTTGACATAGTTTCATTCCACACAGTTTGGGGCTGCACAGGGTAGGAACCAAATGGAGGCCTCCCATGGGATCAGGATTCGATCCCCGGACCCTGCAGTTGCAAGGCAAGCACTCAACCTGCTGAGCTATCCCAGCATCACCCACCTTGATGTTTCTTTACCCCTGTATGAAATCTCTATTGAAAACTGGCCCTCAAAGTCTTACAAAGAGCATTAACCTTTTTCCCCCAGGAGGAGGAAATTTTCTCCACCTCCATCTAGACTCCAAGAAGCATTGCACTGCTGAGATTAAGCATCTCTTAGCTGGTGTATTTTATGGCTGAATTGTTTGTTTTGGTATGTAAGCCTCTGGGGCATAACCATTTCTTCTTATTGAGTCTGGTTAGCACTCAGCACACTGTCAGCACTCAACCTGAAATAAATCATCATAATAATAGTCATAAACATAAATCAGGGGAGCACAATCCAACTTATTTATAGCCTTACTGGGGAAGCACAATAGAAAAAGTACCGTTATTTTCCATTATATTATCCTGTATCATTTTCAAGCAAAATGTCATATTGTCCACTAGCGTGGAATCAGGAAGGAATCACGAAGGATTCTGGAGTAACCTGCAAATTCCGTGGGGTCAGAGTTAAATGATGGGAGGCTAGAAGCTCACGTTTCCGAAGTTTCTATAATTAAAATCTGAATTTCTAGGGCTTATTAAGGTAATATTTAACATATAATTATCTTGACATTTTAAAAAGGAAAAGTGTTTAAGATAGTTTATGTTGTAATATTTAATCACAAAAATCTACTGTTTCTGCTGCTCATTTCTTCGAAGGTCCGCTCTCTGATTTCTAAGGTGAAGGTTCAAAGCTTAATAAAGATTGTAATCTAATGTTTAATCTAATGGGTAATAATGAATTAGTTAGTGGGTTATCCCTCCCATATACTATGCAGGGTGTCTTTACCACATTGAAATCTGGGCCACTCTTACAGGTGGGCTCGTCACTCCACATGAATGACGAGTGTAATATACTTTGATAATTATAGCCACATTTCTCACTTTTTTTTTTTTACTTGAGGAATTTAGAAAATAACTCAGCTGAAAAAATTCAAAACTCAGGCCCTGGCTAGGAAGGTGATCGCTTATGGAGGGTCATAAATGATGAACCTACGGCTTCATCACCTATAATGATCTTTAAGAAGTCCTCACCTTCTTTTTCAAAAATTGCAAAAAATGAGGCAGCCAGTATGGCTCAGCGAGGTAAACGCTTGCATTGCAGCCCCGGGGACCGAGGATCGAATCTTGGTCCTGGACTGTGCGGACCCATATGCTGAACTGGGGCATGCTTCCCATGTGGGAGGTCCCCAGCTGGGTTCTCCCATCCCCCCCCCCCCTGGTTTGGCCCCTGGCTTAAGGGGGCGTGCCTCCCATGCTGGAGGCCCATGGCAAAGTTCCTGCCCTGCGTGGCCCCTGTCCACCTGAGTGGAATGAAACCATGTCAAAAACTGATGCCATACAACTATGGAGACTGCTCTGGGCCCACCCGCTTCTCTCTTGTCTGTCTCTGTCTCTGTCAAAAATAATAAAATAAATCTTTAAAAAGAATTGCAAAAAAATTGGAGAAATGTTTTCCGCTGTTAAGAATTCAGTAACAGCATGGTGTTTGAACCAAAGGTCTGAACACTCCTCCATTTCTGTGTGCACCGGGTGAACAATGAAAGCATCTGTGTGCAAGGTCAAGAAAGCATTTCTGTGCAAGGTCAAGAATATCGGAGGGGAGATACCATGTGACTACCCAGCACCGGTTATACCCAGGTATGTCTAATGTAACAAAAACACATTACAGTGGAGGCAAAGTTGATCAGCCTGTCTTTGTATGCATATCTATGAAATGTATAGTATTGTTTTTTAACATGAAAAGCATTATATCTGGGGAAGCCGGGATGGCTCAGTGGGTTAAGTGCTCACTGTGCAGCACCGGGGACCGAGGATCGAATCCCGGCCCCGGCTGTGTGGAACCATATGCTGAACTGGGGAGTTCCCCCAGTTCAGTTCTCTCTCTGTCTCTGTCTCTGTTTCTCTCTCTCTCCCCCTGTCAAAAATAAATAAATAAAAATATATATAAAAAAAAAGAAAAGCATTATATCTACATTATATTTTATGTAAATTTATGCAAATGCTTTTAAAATGAAACCATCTATGGCGATATACTCACACACACTCATATTCTAGTTCATTCTTTTTATCTACTATATATTTCACCCCTTAAATATGCAACTTTTTTTTTTTTTAAAGAATTTCTTAATTGCAATAAAATCTTGGTGTATGCTAGAGTGTTATTTTTTTTTAATGAGTAGATATCCAGAAGTGTAAAAGCTGAGTCATGGGTATGAACATTTTTTATTTCAATAGGTGGTACAAGGTAAATGTTCTAATTTACACAGCCACCACTGGTGAATAGTTCCATCTCTCTAGAAAACCTTGTCAGTATATGGTATTTTCAAATGTTAATATTTTTTCCTATTTGAGAAATCAAAATATAGTGATTTAATTTGCATTTTCCTGGTTATTTATGAGGGCAAACCTATTATGATATGTTTCTTGGCCATTTGTATTTCCTTTTGAATGAATTGCCTATTTATATATTTTTTGTTTATTTTTCTATTGGATTGTCTTTTTCTTATTATTTTGTAGGAGTTCTTGCATTCTGGATACAAACATTTTTCTTTCATATTTGTTTTAAATATCTTTCACAGTCTGATTGATTCCTTGTCTTTGTACTTTGTTTAGTTAACTTGTTTAAAAGTAGTTTAAAAATTTTAGGTAAGTATTTTCTTTTACGGTTTTTACTTTTTTTTTTAAATATTGGAAAGACAGGTTTAGTTTCCTTATTTCTCCAGTTGCAATGACGTCACAGTAATTTTGTATTTTAGCTTGATCAGATGTGAAATCAATGTAGTGTTGAAACTTAGTCAATAACTAATTCTAATGGACTTAATCAAAGGAGAATCTCAGAAAGTATCTAATATGTGTACCCCATTTAAAAAAAGTGAAGGTGCCATTTCTTTTTTCATGAATGATTTTATGCCTGAGCTTATTATATTTAACGCTTGGATTCCCCTCCTTTGATTTTCAACATCATCTAATTAGATACATGGCAATCTCCATTGAATGGCTTTCTCATTCTGTCACTAAAATTTTAACAGCAGTTGTTAATGAAATAAGAGAAAGCTGTGTCTACCAAGATGCACTCAAAATGCAAAGGGAAACGGGTTTCAAAATTGGAATGAACATGGCTATGTCACATGCAAAAACTCTCTCTGACTTCCCTGCTCTACATAACCCCTGGCCCGTCTGTATTTATAGTGGATCTCCTGTGTCCAAAATGCCCGGCAGCACATTCATCCTTGTCTGCTTTATTGGCATGTGTTCAGAGTTAAGATATCGAGTAGTGAGACAATTAAAAGTTTGATCTGCTCTAGAGGAACTGCTGCCCGTTTTCACCAGTGGGAGGCAGAATCTCAGTGAGCCAGGCAGACTCCTGGTTTTCCACTGTACCATGGGACCAGCCTTCAGATTTGTTACCCTGCCATTTATAAACATGTGGTGACTATGATAGTTTTAGTCTTGTTTTAGATATATTGTTGGATTGACAGGGTGGCATTGAAAATGTATTTTTCAAATTACACATAAATGTAATTTATAAAACTAATATGATATAGGAGATTCTTAATTAATGAAGAGTTTCATATGCCTTCTATTTTTAATCTTTATAGGACACCTGATCGATCTTATTTTTAATAACAGCTTTACTGAAATATAATTCAAATACTGTACAATCCAGCTATTTGAAGCACTCAGTTTAGTGGTTTGTAGTATATTCATGGAGTTGTGAAATAGTCACCACAATTAATTTCAGGATATTTTTATCATCCCTCCAAAAGTCTCTGTACCTGTTAGCAATCGCTTTACCATCTCTCCATCTCCCAGCCCTAAGCAGCCATTAATCTACATTCTGTCGATATAGATTTTTGTTTTTTGACATTTCATATAAATGGAACTATTCAACATGTGGTCCTTTTGTGAATGGCTTGTTTCATTAATATATTGTTTTCATGGTTCTTCTGTATTGCATCATGTATTAGTACTTTATAATTTATTAATGCCAAATAATATTCCATTGTATGGATAAACCACATTTGGTTTATCTGTTTACCAGATGACGGGAACTGGGATTGTCTCCACTCTGATAGATATCATTATTCTCATTTGATATGAGAGGAACCAGTTTCAGAGGTCAAGCAAATCCCTCCCCTGACATGCAGCTAGTCAATTTGAAACATTAAATCCAGTGTACATTTCATGTTTTAAGAATGCCTGTTTTCATGTTCTTTTACTTTTTCCTTGCTTCCTCTAAAATTAAGAACACCCCAATATTGATGCTTAGAAATACTGCTATTAACTTAGATCCTTTGATGCTACGTCATCTTCTTCAGTTCCCCGGGGCAGGAACTGAGTTCTTGGTCACCGTAAGTGTGATGAGATCTATGCACATTGAAAGCGCTTCCACAAACTTTCTCCAAGCAGTCTCACTCATTATCGTTGCGCTAACCTGTTAACTTTTGATAGTTTGGTTGTTGGTGACAGTGAACAAATTCCTGGCTGACATATTCATTATGATTGGAAAGCATAGGGGAGTAAAACATCTTGAAATTTTTTCTAGTTCCAAATCTAACAGACTTAGAGAGCTCTGCTTCCTTGCTCCATGTGTTAAATGTGGCAGAATGTCTTGAATGAAAAACAAACTTGAGGATAATAGTGAACAATAAATTTTGGATTTCCTTAATTTATTTCAAGATTACTCCCTATCTGGTATAGAGCAAAGCTATAATGGAAGTATTGAAATTGAATAGGAGTATCGCAATAGAAATTTCTCAAATATGGAAGAAAACATCAAAAATCAGTTAATTTAAATGACTGTCCTTGGGACTTACTGATCATCATACTGTGCCTAATACATTATTCATGTTCAGACCAAATGGCCAAAACATTCATGTTCAGCAATATTACTTGAAACTGATAGGTTCTCTTACCTGGTTGTACGGTGAATAGGAAAATGTGGGTACATAGATTTACATTTGAAAAAGACTTTACATATTGGTTAAATTTCAAGCCTCTAACTTATAGTTGGAGAAGCTGAGTCCTAAAGAGGTTGAGGTCTTATTGAAAGTCACGCAGTGAAGGTCAGTCAGTCTTCACATGCCTGATGACTATCACAGCGTGCCTCCCTGAAGTCTTGCCTCAATACTTCTTTGATTTCCAAAAATTTCTGAGGACTTTGTAATCACTTGTTACGTGAATGTGTTTAAATGTGAGCTTGACTATGTTTCACTCGGCTATGTGTTCCCAGTGCCCAGCACCAACGTGGGCACTCACTAGATGCTCCATGAATATTCGCTGAATAAATTAAGCTGTGTTTCCATGACACCCTATTCAGTGTTCTTTTATGCTTTTCTGTCTTATGGTTCAAGGTAGAGTTTTCCTAACTGTGTTTTTAGCGATGGGACAGTTTCCTCTGCAGTAACAGTTTACAGAAAATCTCAATGCTTAATAGAAGCGCTGGCTTGACTGAAGGAGACAGGAAGCCAGGTGCCCAACTTTGGGTCTTCCCTCTCATGGTTCTGTGACAGAGGCTGAGGGAAGAAGAAATTACATTGCAGAGGAGTGCCATAGCTCTGGGGATCACAGCTGACTCCCTCCCCATTCTAGACTCATGAGGAGAACTAGAGTTAAGATCCTACTAGGAATAGCTATTGCATATTCATTAGTTCATGTCCTTTTGGAGGAAAATAATAGTCTTTTAGCTTATATAAGACCCTAAATCTTGTGGGAAGCTATGTGTTCATTCAATTCTCTCACCAATCATATAAAGAGTACCTACTGTGTATTAGGTTCTATTTTAATAACTAAGGACACAAAACAGTGAGCAAAACTGATCAAAACATATTCTCCTTTATGAATCTTATATTCTGATCGGAGAGGATAAACAATTAGAAAAGAAATAAATGATATAGTATGTTGTTATGGTGATAAATACTATAGAGAAAAAGTGTGAAAGGGGCATAGGAAGTGTGGTGTGTGTGTGTATGGTGGGTTGTTGCAGTTTAAAATGCTGTAGTAAAGGAAGGTATCGATGGGTAAGGGGCATCTGCATTTGCACACAGAGCTTAGTTTTTGGGGAACAATAGGTGTGAAGCCCTAAAGGGAAGCAGGCCTGGCCTATGAGAAGAGAGTTCCTCTCCTCAACCTCCTTTATGTGAGATTTCTTAGATTATGGAACACCATAGAAGAAATTTGATCAAGGGAACAATTTGGTTGGATTTTCTTAGTTCAGATACTCTAAATAGACAACAGATACAAAAGTACTTTCATTATGAATGATTACCTGGTATCCTGGAATTCAATTTGTTTGGCCAAATTTGTCAACTCACGGATGTGCGGATTTAAGAGGTCGATGAATTGCCTTCCCGTTTCCCTGGGTATTGCTGTAGAGGTAAGAACATCCTTTCTTAAGAGGCCTTTAATAGTTTAGACTCTCATCAGGGGTAGTTTAGGAGAGGCTTTTCCTGAAGGCAGATCGAGCTTTCTGGTCTCATTACTGTCTGAAGAGTCTGCAATAGATGGAGCCTTTCCCGGTCATCTCCGATTCTCTCTGTTAACCAGAAAAAAGTTCCGTGGCACTGTCATCTTTTCAGTTTTGCCTGCATCCGATGCAGAGAAAGGATTGGGCGTCACAGACCTCAGGGGGTGTGGGAGCTGTTCTCCATCATTTAGACTGCAAGAAGCATCATTAGGGCAATGCTGAAGGCAATGAGTCCTGAGAGGTTGCTGTGTGATTCTGTGACCATATTTGCTACAGACCCTATTTTCTAAAATGCTTCACTAGTTTCTTTCAAGGGAGGTTGTTATCTGCTACTCTAAACAACTTGCTTTGCAGCCAGGTTGCTTGTGGAGAGGACAGGTTATGGGGCGTCTGAACCAAGCTGGTGATGAGAGGAACAGAATGGTAACCAGGGGCCTTTATGAGCTCGTTACACATTAGGTTTTGTTTGGGGCCCAATCCTGGCCCCATGGAGAACAGAGTTTCTGTTTTGTCTACGAAGTGCCCATGCTGAAAAATGCAAGCGGTATAGCTTTCCGGTGGGAGGTTGGAGGAGGTGAGTCAGAACAGTGGCGCAGAGGGGGCTTGGAGTAGAGGAGATCTTTCTTGCCCTGTCATTACGGAGTTTATACTCTTCAGTTGTTTTCTCCCGTTTTAATGCCTGCTCTCTGGCTCCTCTGAGGACCAGCCCTTGGTAAATGCTTGTTACTATTGGGAGATTGTTGGTAGTGGTGTTGGTAGGGGGCAAGATGAGGCAAGAGGAAAGTAAACCTGTGTGCAACGTAAAAAAATGATCCCATGCTTACATAAATACACCATATGTTGTATTTATACAGATGAATTCTTTTTATTTATTAAGGTAGTCTAGTGAGCTCCTTATTAAAGGGACTCAATGGCAAATTATTTTTAAAGTAGAATTTCTTTTTAATTATTGTCATGCTAAACTGTGAATGCTATTTTGTAAAACGGGATATTCTTAGCATAGATTGCAAGAAAGCAGAAAACAGCAGTAAGACACGTTGTTAGATGTCACGTGAGCTCAGCTTAGGGATGTGAAGAGTACCTGGCTTTAAATACCGAAGAGATCAGGTCTGAATCCAGCATCCACCATTTGCAAGCCCTGGGATGGTGGGGACAATCCCTTTGCTTCTGAGGTGGCATTTGATTCACGTGCCGAAATGGAGGTTCTGGTTTCTCGCACACTGAGTTGTTGTGATGTGAAGTGTCAGACACACGACAGAAGCTCTGCAAATGTCATTTCATCTCCGTCTTTTGGTGCAGATGCTGAGCTGAAAGCATTATCCTGGCTTATCAGGGAAACTGACCACGTGGTAAAGGAAGCATCCTTTCTCAAATTACTTCTGGTGCTATCCTTGGACTTCGAGGGCTCATCCTCAAGCTTAAAGCCACCTGTGATGATTTTCTGGCTCTGGCCCCTGCAGTGGCCTCACAGACTTCCCTCACTTGTGCCCTGCTCACCTCTCAGTGCCGTGGAAGCGATGTCACATTAGTGCTCATCACATTGACTAATGTGTCAACCTGTTGTATGGGTTTCAGGGTTTCCTTTGAGTGTCCAAATTTAACATTTTATGCTGAGTCAGCCCCCTCATATTTTGGAAAAAGCTTCAGATAGCTAATAGATATTACAGAAGCTGGCACACAAGAGAAAAGAAATTTATGTGTTCACTGTATTTATTTTCCCACAGACCAAACAAAAACAAATCTTAATTCTAAGCTATCAGAGTTGACGATCCTTAAGAAACTCCAACAATGGTGGGCACTGCAATAAAACAGGAAACTGGCCCAGATATTACAAGACAACAGGGTATTTGTCACTGTGACATTGTTCGAGGCTGAGTGGCATGGTGCTGCTAAGACCCTCCTTGTAGAGAAGATGGAGCCATTTACTGTTACGTGTTCAGAGCCTTTCCTTCTATTACGGAAGAGCTGCTTATACAAAGATAGTGACTTATTTGAGATATTGAAGTTTTCATGTTTTCTCTTAAAGTATTCTTACTCTCTTGTGGAAATGTAAGGGGAGGCAGTGGGTTTCATCATTTGCCAAGTGGTGGTATTTCCTGGGAACCCCCTTGATCATCAGTGTTGGGTTTGTGGCTGTCTGTGGAACACATCTCTGTGCTAAACATTTGAGAATACACTGTATTTGTGTTTCTTTATCAGTGCAAATGGCAGCACAGTGACTTCATATTGCACTTGCTTTCCTATTTTCTAGTGGTTAATGTCCAAAACAAAGAACTCAACTCAATAGCAATACCCCCCAAACCAAACCAAACCAAACCAAACCAAGCAATCTAATTAAAAATGGGCACAGGATCTAAATTCACATTTTTCCAAAGAATACATACAGATGGTCAACATGTGTATGAAAAGGTGTTGAATATCACTAGTTATCAGGGACAAGCAAATCAAAATGAAAATGAGATATACCTTACATCTGTTAGAATGGCTATTATCAAAAAATATAAGAAATAACCAGGGTTGGAAAGGATGTAGAGAAAAGGGAGCCCTTGTAGAGTCTTGGTGGGAATGTAAATTGATGCAGTCAGTGTGGAAAACAGTATGAAAGTTCCTCAAAAAATTAGAACTATAATATAATTCAACTTTTCTACATCTGGGTATTAATCCCAAGAAAACAAAAATACTCATTAAAAAAGGTATATGCAGCTCTATGTTCATTACAGCACTATTTACAATAGTCAAAATAGTGAAACAACCTGTGTGCACTGTTGCATGAATGAAAACAGAAGATGTGATGTATACAATCGAATATTATTCAGCCATAAAAAAGAATAAAATCTTGCCATTTGTGACAATATGGATGGACCTTGAGAGTGTCAAGCTAAGTGAAATAAGTCAGAAAGCACGAGAAAAATACCGTATGATTTCACTCAAACGTGGATTCTAAAAAGCAAAATAAATGAACTAATGAAACAAACTCATAGATACAGAGAAGAGATTGATGGTTACCAGAGGGGAAGGGAATGGGGCAGGGGGTGTGAAATGGGTGAAGGGGGTCAATTGTGTGGTGACAGACTTATTGTGACCGTCACTTGGTAGTGTACAAAAATATTGAATTTTGGTGTACACGTAGAACTGTACATGTACGTAATTATAATATTATGTTATGTGCCAATTTTACCCAAGAAATGTGTTTTGGCAATCTAAAAAAATAATCAGCCTCATGGCATAGTGGTCACAGCAGACAAGAATAGAAAAGAAAAATTCTAACATCCAAAGCACAGCTTTAGTTGACAGCTTGTCTTAGAAAGGACAACCCAGAGCTTCAGCTTTTCCTTGATCGTCAGCAGTGTGTCCTTTTCTAGTCCTTATGCCACTCACTGGTACTTGTTTCTTTTCCTCCTTGATATTTTTTTTTCCAAAAATCTTTTTCTCTTGAGACTTTCTTCCATGGTCCCTCCACTGGTAGTTTCACTTGTTTATAGGAAGTATTTGTATTTACAGTTCAAGGTAACTTCTTTGATGGTTCAAACCTTTCTATTGGTTCTCTCCTTTCTGCCTAAGACAGTCTTCACCTCTCATTGATGAAGCTGTATGTATTCAGCCGTGATTCCCCCATCAGTAGAAACAGCTAAAACATTTTTGTGCCCCTGTGATAGTCCCTGGGTTTGCCCTAACTCTCCAACCACGTTGTATTTGAAATCTGAACTCCTAGTAAGAAAAGATGTGTATAATGGTTAAGAAGTTTTACATGTGATATTGGGGTGTGTATGTATGTGTGTATTCTCTTTTCTGGGTTCTGGTCTTATTACCATAGGCCCCACCAGTCAAATTTCTATGAATTCCTAAGGGTAAATAAAAGTCTCCTCTTCAGAAGAAGAATATTTTTATAGAGCAGCATTTAGGAGTTTGGTAGCACACAGAATTTGCAAGAAAAAGGAAACTCAAAAGTCAGGAAAACTGATAAGTGACCCAGTCAACCCAAGTCCCTGAGCACCACACTTATTTTTTGCCTCAATAAAGTCTCCTTCAAAGCAATCTCAATCCTTTATCAAAGAGCTTTCCAGAGCCTTCCCAATGGGTTAACATAAATCTTACTGTTCTCACTCTTTTTCTCTCTTCCAAGTTGTCTTAAAAAAGAAAAGAAAAGAAAAAGAAAAATCAGTTCTCTTGTCTCCATTTCTTTAAATCTTTTATCCTCGGGCTGCTACCACAGGCTGTATGGATTACACATTGGCAGTTAAGAACATTCCACAAAGTCCTGGTTTGTGCTCCCCCCCGCAGAGCTTACAGCCACTGATTGCGATGAAAGGAATTTGAAAGGCACAGCCAGGCGAGCCCAAACCGCTCAGCACATTCTCTCTCTTTGGGGCTTAGCGTGCTGTGGCCATTCTTTTGACTAGCCGTCAATCATGTTTGAAACTTTCCAGTGATTCTTGAGATAGGAGCCCCTTTGATAGAAGTTAGCAGTGTAGCACATGCGACACAGGCCAAGGAA
>PVKE010015069.1:0-33996 GCA_004027555.1 Craseonycteris thonglongyai
AAAAAAAAAAAGATTTATTTTTATTGTTTTTGACAGAGAGAGAGAGAGAGATACAGAGACAGAGAGAAGGGGGAGGGCCCAGAGCAGCCTCCATATTTACACATCATTGGTTTTTCCACATAGTTTCATTCCACAGGTGGGCGGGGCTGCACAGGGCAGGAACTGGGCCGGGGTCTCACCCTGGTGAGAACCGAACTGGGGGCACTCCCCAGTTCAGCATATGGGTCTGCACAGGCTGGGGCCGCGATTCGATCCTCGGTCCCCTGGGCCGCAAAGTGAGTGCTCAACCCTCTGAGTCATCTCGGCTTCCCCCATTATTGTCTTTTTCTAATATGGAAGTGCAGTGCTAGCATTCTTATGCAATGCATGTTGTGTTTTGAATGACCATAATGCATATAAAATAATGACAACAATTGTTATTGTTATAAATAACAGCAAACACCTATTACAAGCTCACAGAATGCCAGGAATGTGCCAAGCTTTTTGCAAGTTATCTAATTTAATTCCTTTGAAAAGTAAGTTTCAGTAGGAGGCTTGATATTGATTGATTTCTATAAAATTCTGTGCTCACCAACCAGGCCATTGGAGACGAAACATGTCCGGTAGGCATCATGACCCAGTTTGTACAGAAACCAGATACCAGTTCAGTCTCTTGCTGAAGGCTCATTTTCTGTATTCTAGTACAGTGGTTTAGGAACATGGGAATAAATCCTATTAGTGTCTCCAGTTTAGGCATTGAGAGAGTTCAGGATTAGGTAGACAGAGGAAGCAAATGGCAGGGTCAGAATTCCAATGCTGGCTGTACAACCAAATTAGTCAGAAATAATGATAATTTAAAACCTAGCCTTAGTGGCATTGGAAAGTCTTCTTTTTAATGAAAAGTCTTATGGAAAAGGTGACCTGAAACTAGTAAAAAGGTGACAAGATTAGCTTTGTATCAAGGATGAAAGGTTGCAAACCATGGGTGTGCAATCTTTTGGAAGAAGAAGAATTGTCTTACGACACACATTAAAGACACTTACACTAATGATAACTGATGAGCTGGAAAAAAAATAAAATTGCAAAAATAATCTCAATGTTTTAAGGAAAGTTTATGAATTTGTGTTGGGCCGAGTTCAAAGTTGTCCTGGACCGCATGTGGCCTGTGGGCCAGAGGTTGGACAAGCTTGTTGTAAACCATGGGGTAAAATTATGAGTTTCCCAGTACAACTGGGCTGAGTAAAGGATCTCGGCAATTTGGTCAGTGGCATATCTGACCTAGGTCATAATACCAAGTATACATGGGATTTTATCCCAGTTAAATGAGGTTGCTTTTCTCTATCTAGTATTTGTTAGCAGCCTTAATTATGTTTTCCTAATGCATGCCCCTACTTGGGAAATGGCATATCATCTCTTTGTCTCATGTGTGATGGTTGCTTTAGAGGAAGAAAACAGTATGCTCTTTGTTAATTGCCTGCTTATTGGGTTGACATTTCTAAACCCACACAGAGAAGCCCATCGCTTTCTGTTCAAGAATATTTTAGTGCAGCTAAATGAGCATATAACTGTTGACATACTAAATAAAAGGGTTGACTCATGGTACCCTGGAGCCAAGGCTATATTCTTAGATGGTGTTACTTTACAGAACTCGGGTGTCCTTAAAAATAATCTACCTCTTCCTGGACTCTCGTGAACTCCTGTATTCTGTCACTCTGAGGTCTACAGGCCTGCTAAATGCTAACAACCGAAAAAGAAATGTTGTCATGCAGGAATAATAAGCATGATAAGCTAAAGAAAGCCAAGAGATTCCTTGAGGATAATTGGATTTAAGGTCTTATTCACAGAACAGACTTGAACTGGAGGGGAAGACAAGATTGATTTTGATGTGGCTGGGGCAGCTGTTGGATCATGGATGGATCTTCATGCCGCACTGGTAGCTCAGCTTCGTCTCCTCTGACAGTCCTCGCTCTCCCCTCTTTAGCTCTGGGTGTAGCACAGGCCACAAATAAATTGCTAACATTTAAGTGCATCTGTTGCAAAGACAGAAGCACGGGGGACACTGGGGAAATTTCAAACCAAATTTCAGGACTGCGCTCATAAAAGCATGTACCATCTGTGGAATTTTGCTCATATGCATCACTATAACAGGGTAGGGTGGCAATAGAGAAGGGAGAAAAGAGAGAAAAAGGAAGGCGCAATAACTGGATTTAAAACCAAAGTCTCTCTTCTCAAATCACTTGACAGGTGGCGTTCGGGCCAGGCAGGATCCCAAACAGTACCTTTCCTGAGAGGTCTGGGCCTGTGGACTTCACTGCATGAATAGGTCGCGTCAAATTCAATGTGCCCCTGTGTTTAACCACAGCCTCCCACTCCCTCATAGTTACTGGCCCTGTGCATAGATTTGAGACTTTCCATCTTTCTTCCTGCTGGTTGGCTAGAGGCTGGGGCTGAGTCCAGCTCTTTCCCTCTTGCCATTCGTGTGGCAAATCAAAACAAAAACAAACAAACCAAACCAAACCAACAAATATCCCAGATCCTTTTCTGATAAACATTTCACTTTCCATAGTACAGGAAAAGGGAAATTCCTTCAGGATCCACTTACAGATGAGCATTCTCATTGTTGAATGAGCTCAGCATTGTTTGTGATTTTCATTTTCCTCCCCAGTTCTGGGCACTTTGGGAGAACATTTCTATTCAGCACTTTTCCGTTCATAATTCAAGGAACAGGCGTCATGCAGTATAATGAGGAGAATTAGCTCTGACTAAAAATAAAGAACTTGGGACTGCCACTCCTCTTCATGGCACACAGTATCCGTTTATCATTTCATGTACTCTCTGTCAAGGCCAATTCCTGCTTCTGTAATTCCTAACCTGTTGAAAGAACAAAGGGAAATGCAACACAGGACTTCAGTGAATAACCCCCCCCCCCCAAATACCATCTCAAAATAACCCTTTTAGAACCAAATCTGTCCTTACGATCCTATAGTTTAAAATCTGCTGTTGTTTTTCCTCAAAAGAATAACCAGCTATTCTAAGAATAATTTTCGGTGTGACGTGTGGGACGCAGGGTTGAATTTCTTATTTAGATTCTTGGGAAATAAAGATAGCCGTGAGTTCTGATCCAGTGCGTAGTAAGGTTCAACATTTATACAACACATTTCCTTTTCATTGATTCTTTAACCTTGGCTCTGTGTCAGGGCCAGCACTGTGTTAATGACCATATGCTCCCCCTGTGAATACATCTTAACCCAGACCAGCAGACACTTGTCTTCTCCCTCGGAGAAGAGATACTGCTGATGATGCTAAAACTAAGTGGAGAAATGTGGAGACAAATATAGTTCTCTCTTTTTTCTAGGGGCGAGGACATTGGGTTCTAATTTTCATTTATCTCATTCCTCATTTACTTGTCTGCCCCTCCTGATTCTGCTCCTGGTTTCTTCCTTCTACACATGCTCTGGACCCATTCTAAATAATTCTTGCTCTTTGGGGCCATGCATGAAAAAAGAGGGTGCTGGATTCTGAGTGTTCAATATAATAAAGACTGCTGTCTCAACTCACTAGCCTCCCTCACAAGTGAGTTCCAGCACTTCAGAAATAGCAGGTTTGCACAGAAAAGAGGGTCCGCACCAGGCACACAGAGTTAGATGCATTTATTCTTTGACCCAAATGGTTTCCCTCCCTTCATCTCCTATCCAAAGGTAAAAATAAGAAATGTTGTTGAGGAGATTGTTGAGTCACTGTTGTTAGTCTGTGAGGAAGTATAGGGAACAAGGAAGGTTCAACAACGGAGATATCTTTCTGATTTTTAGAAAAAGAGTGAAAGAGAATTTTGGTCAAGATGCTCAGATGGATTAATTATTTATGAGAGGAAGCAGTGATCAGCAGGAGGTAGCACTGATTCACAGAGAATAAATCATGTCAAACAAAATTGATTTCTTTCATCGACAGTGTCTTGCAGATAAAGTAATATGCTAGTCTTTGGACCCTTGATCTTAGTCTATATTTGGACTTTCATTAAGAATCTTACAAAATCACTTGTGATAATATTGTTAAGGAGTAGGCAGATGAAGAATTGAATATTAGCCATTATTATTAATTACAGTCAGGTTAGAAAAATTGGAGGTGTTTCGAGAGAACAGGGCAATGAAGAATTAGGCAACACATCTACGAGAAACAATAGAAAAACAATTTTTTTGGCCAGAAAAAAATGTCTTTAAATATCTGTATAATTATTATGTGGAAGGGTGATTAGGCTTCTGTATGGACCACACTGGGAAGAGTGACAGAGACCCAGGTTTCAGTTCAATCATCAGAGCTTTCCAAACATGAAACAGGTTGTTCCAGAAGGTTCAGTAAAAACTCCATTACTTACTGCCCAAGCCATAAAACCAGATGGATAATCAACTAAAATGGCCTTTGGAGTGGCTACTTTATCGCTGAATAGAATTATACAGTTTCCAGAAACTTCACATGTCTCCCTGTCTTAAATCCTTTCCAGGCAAGCTGGGGCCTATGGCTCTGGCCCAGACAGAGTTTTGGGGAAAAGGGTTGAGCACACATTGAACTGGTCTAGCCCGAGGTACAGATCAGAAAGAAGCTGAACATCACATTTTGGATGAAAGCCATGTTGGTAAGCTCCAAGGTGATTTGGAAAAGATTGTATTAAAAAGGGAAGTGGAGGAGCAGGAAAGACCTCATCAGAAGCAAAGTCGGTGACTCGTGTCCCCATTTTTTCAGAAGAGGAACCTGGGACTCAAAGAGATGACATAAAATTTCTGAACAACAGAGCAAGTGGAAGGCAGAGCCAGGCATATAGCACCGGTCTTCTGACTTCAGTGGGCTACACTGTAGTGAGAACACAGATAGCAGATAGACAGTTAACAGAGAGGAATGTATCTTGCCACTTTGGCCTCCTCTTACCCTGACTTCTATCACTTTTGCAGCTGTAGATAACTATAAAACCTTATGAGTTGCCCCAGGGATCCACTGGTAGACCTGTCTATTGCATACGGTTTTGAGGTAGAGTTCATCATGCTCCCAAATCTTTTCCTGGATTCTTGTCTCAAAATCCTACTAGATGGACATTCATTTGCCCTTCCAGACTAAAAGGAATTGTCCCAGCAGCTGAAGAGTTGAACAATTGTAACTACTCATTTGCATTTAGACAATGCAGATCTATCAGCCTAAAAGTGAGGTGATGAGTTCAGTTATCAGTTTGTAGTCAAAGCCCAAAGTGGAGGCTTGGCCCACATGTTTAGGAGTACTTTGATTTACTAACTCACTTGGGTACCAACCATTATTATTTTGGCAAGAAAACTCTCCCTCACATTTACAGTTATATCTTTAAAGGCATTCAATTTGCTGAATCATTTATTGGGGTCAATCAGCTGTTACTATTAAGAAACCACATTTTTTCCTTTTAAAAATAATTTTCTAAAACTGGGAAAGACATAGCTGCATATATAGTAGATTACTAAAAAGCTATGAATATGTGAACAGGGTAAACTAATCACTCCTAGGCATAAATTATTTCAAAGAACAACCAAAATGACTGTGAAGAGAAGAGTGTCTTTGACTTTATGACTTTTGTTATATGGGGCACCATGCTCTTCAGAACATGAGTCTTAGCTTCCCAAAGACCTTTGCGGCTTGTGTTGAGTTAGGACAATGAGAAAGGGGTTTGGTGGTGAAGCTTTTTTGTCACCTTCATTCTGAGCTGTCAGAGGAGTAAAGAGGCTTATAAGAAAGGACTTGAAATCTTAATTCCTGGAACCTTTGTTGTGATTGTTTTATGGGGGCATTTGGAATTCTTGTTTGTCTAGTGTAGGTAATTATGCAATGAGGAAAGTAATTTTGAAAACTTTGTGGAACAGTGAAAATAGTAGGGTTTAGTTTAAACCAGACTCTCAGAAGAGCAATTTACACATCCCTTGTTTATCTTCTTCATCCTGTCTCCAAATCCCTTCTCTTTCTATTAATTCCACTCAACAGTCATGTTCTATCTCAATGTATAATTTTCTCAAATGCATATATAAAATCATTGCTCCATATCTCACTGTCTAATTGGTGGAATCTATGAGATTACCTCCTTGTTACTTTATACTACATATTACAGGAGATACAAAAATTTGTTGGACATTACTCTCATCTACTTGGGAAGACTATACCTGTGTAATAATAGAGCCAAAGAGGCAATCAGACCATTTAAAGCCAGACAATGGTAAATTTCTAGAACTTGGTACAGACACTTGGAGCTATGTAAATTCATAAAATGAGACTCTTTGGGCCCAGGCAGTCAGAGAAGTCATCTTAAAGATGAAAGTTGAGTTGAGCAATGCATAGTGGCTTGAGTTCATAGAGAAGGCAAATAATCAAGTGGCCTGCATACAAGTGTTACTCAAATGTGCTCAATTAACTGCAACATGACTCAGTCCAACTACTATATGCTTAGTTTGTGCATACTCAACCTGCTTTGTTATTCCTCTCTGACCCAACGCACCTAAATGGCCCCCTTTATATACTACTGTGCTGTAATTGTCATTGGATTCAGGATAGGAACCCAGATCTAGGTGAGCCAAGGCAAAGAAGAAACAAATAATGGAAAGGTTACATGGAGACTATTTATCTGAAAACAGTTGAGCTATCAGGAGATCAGCAAGGCCAGAAATCACAGCAAAGGCAACAAGAATCAGCTAATACTTCAGCTAATACTGAAATTAGGTGGGTCATGGCCTTGATAATCATGTAGACATGAGATGCTGGGCATATGGACACCTCAAAACTAAGTCAGCCTTCCACAGGCTGTCTTACGGACTTCATGTTGGACCAGAGCTATGGCAAGAATTGGATAGATTAGACTCTGAAAAAGCGAGTAATTACGTGGGAGAAGAGATCATCAGATTATCCTGCTGTCGCAAATTATTTGGGGCAAAATCTAAAAGCTAATATTCATGCTGAACATGCTTTGGGGGTCCTCAACTAGTGTATGCTTTACTTAGCTCAATTCCAGATAGTAGTGCAAGAAATTATGTGATATACTTGAAAATTGGAAGAAGAGCGTTCATATTGGTCCTAAAACACTAACTGGAGCTCTCAGATTGCTGAGGTTTGATCTAATCAACAGCCCAGGAATACCAAATACTTGCTGGGCTTCCCAGTCAGCTTTTCCTGTATGTCCAACTGCAGTGTTCATCTCATCAATGTGGATAAACCTTAGACTTTTCAATGAAAGTGCTCATGTGAGACCTTTAAAACCAAGACCTGCCTGTTCTTCATGAAAATGTAAGAGTCCCTGACATTTAAGGTAACAGAAGGAGTTGCTCTGATATTCTTTGCTAAATTTACAAGATTTGGCTTCAACCCCAAGCGCCTGTCCTATCACAGTGGAGTATTAGTCATTCTTTAAAAGATTTTGTACACTGCACTCTGATGTGTGAGTATGTTAAATGCCATGAACTATGGGACTGGTGGGCAGATCTATCTCCCAGATTCAAAGTCAAGCAATTTTTAATTTTTTTTTTTACTATTGAGTATATGGAGTCATTTAGTTGAACTGAGCTGAGGCCTGAGTGTTCAAATCCTTTGTGAGAGAAAGAACAGAGTCACAGAAGGGAATCATAGAATGTCCATCACATTTGGGATGGTGTTTGAAAGATTGCCGCGGGTAGAATTCTCAAAAGGTTTTCCCACTGGTTCTGAAGGATGGCGACATAGTGCCAGGAGAAAGGTTCTGAGATAAAATAATTTGTGGGACATCAAGTTAATCAGTTTTTTCCCCTTTCTTTCTATAGGCCTTCTTAGCACCTTTCACAGCTACTATGCATTGTGAATTAAGAGAGCCACAAGCTTATTTCACTGAGACTTTATCATTTTGGGGACATGGTGTTCTGAGCAATGTTGATTTATTTTCTTTTCAGAAAAGAAAATGAACGTGGTGGAGGGCTTTACCTAAACTTACAGAACCGCCTACTGACAAATTGCTGTGGAATGATTTATGGGAATGATAGACCACGATGGTAGTATAGCAGGGCATGGAAACTAGAAGAAAAGGGTGACGGGGCAGACAACTACAGATCTGAATTGTACTTGGCAATGAAGCATAGGGACAGAGGAGGCAGCTCCACACTGACCACCCTGGACCAGTGTGTGTATCTACTGAGCCACGCGGTGCCCTTGCGGGGAGGCCACTGGTCCCAGGAGCCAGAGAAACTCACCACCAATCTAATTCGTATTGACTATTACTGACATGGATATTTTGCCCGTAAGAGTAGGACTGGGTCCACCCGTGTTGTCTCAAATGGCTGTATTTCATCTTTTCTTAGCACTGAGTAATATTCCATTGCGTAAATGTACCACAACTTTATCCAGTCATCGATCAAAGGACACTTTAGTTGTATCTTGAGATCATCATATTAAGTGAGATAAGTCAGACTGAAAGAGCTAAGAACCATATGACTTCACACCCATGTGGAATATAAAACTGTAAGTAACAAATAAATAAAAACTCATGGACACAGTCAATAATTTAGTGATTACCTGAGGATACGGGGGCTGGGGGCTGGGGGAGGCATCAAATATATGATGAGCACATAATGCAATACATAGGCGATATACTGTAGAATTGTATACTTGGAACCTATGTTATTTTTACCAAGCAATGTCACCCCAATAAGTTTAACAATTAATAAAAAAAGAGTAGGACTGGATGGATTTCAGGGGGCACTATGTAGACCACCAATTAAAAGAGGGCATTATTTTCTAATATGAGCTTATGAATTTTCTGGGAAATAGAAAACACAATGTATGTTATTATTACATTCCTTCATTTGTTTTTATCACACTGAAATATTTTTCAGGCATGTCTGGAAAACTACTTTTAGAGAGGAGTTTATTTTCCATTAATAATTTTAAGAAGAAAGGTTTGTATTAGGATTTGTGACCCACAGATCCCAAAGTGTTACATAAATAATACAAGAAACTGCAAAATGATCTTGTGTAAAGTCACTTCACAAGATGCGTGTTTAATTAGCACTATAATAAAACAGATGCATGTGAAATTATTTAGAGTGACATGTACTATGCTGAACAATACCATATCAGCTTAGGATGCCAAGTGCCTGCGACATAACCTGTTCTTAATTGAGCATTTTATCACCAAACAGAATAAGAGACAGCTTGTGTTTTATACATTTCTGTAGAACATCATTATCCAACAATAAATGTAAAAATAAGTTACAAAAAAACAAACTTTTAGCAGGAAAAAATATTTAAAGGCACAGATTCTTTTGGAGTTAGCTGTTCAAGGATTTTATGTGCAAACTAGGAAGTAGCCTGATGCCATGCTGGTTATTTTAAAAGCAAAGCTTTAGTACTTTCTTTTTAACTCCATCTCCTTATTTTCAATATAGTATAAGAACTACCTTTGAAGAATAGCCCAGCTCACTTTTAAAGTTATGACGCTCAAATTCAGAATTTATTTTGACTCTGTAAGCACTCAAAGAGGAAGCTTTCTTTTAGCTGAAATAGGTTATCTACACACACACACACACACACACACAGGCCAAAAAAAAATAACTGGGAAATCAGATGGTGAAAAATACCATAGAGAGATGGCCGAATGAGGCTGCCCCTAGGATGGTCCTGGGAACTTCTGAGTGAGGGATTGCTTAATCCGTCTTTGGCAACAACTCTGACATTTATGATTAAAATGAATGTCAAAGGCATTCCTGAAAAGGGAAAAACCCCCACAGAGTATTGCTTCTTGAGATAAATATGGAAAGGTCAGAGGGCAGCTCCTCCCGCCTGCCTTGAGACCAGCCACAGGGCGCAGAGCTGACCCACAGATCTTTGTGATTTCAAAACCAGCTGTGTTGCCTCTTTCTCACCCAGCAACTCCTTCTTTCTATAGCCCCATCTCCCTGCCCTTCGCACCAACCCCTGCCCCTGTGAGTCACTGCTGAGCTGCCAGGCGTTGTGATCTGCAGAGTCAGGGTGCAACTCTGAAATGAATTGACTGCTGAGCTGAAATGCACGCAAGAATCTGAGATGCCCCCTGACCTGTAAGAAGAACTCTGGACCCAGAAGTCAACAAGGAATTCATGCTCTCGTTTCTCCATGCAAAATTCAGGACGTATTTTTTGGGGGAGTCTCCCAAGTTGCTGACTTGGGGGATATCAGGAGAAATGGACCTATTCTCAGGGAGGGTACAGTCTAAGAAATACCATGACGAGAATTTTTGAGAGGATGAGAAGGAGGCTGGAGCTCAGATCAAAACTTACAGCTGTGTGATTCCCTCCTTAGCAAGGCAGCCGATAGTTTTGAAGTTAATGAGGTACATGGAATCCCGGTCTCATTGAAGAGGCATGTGTTGTTGCTTCTCTCCAATTGGTTTCCCGCCCTCTCATTTGTGATTTTCATTAAATACTTCCGAGGTAGTTGTCAGTATCATATACCCTGCAATGTGGTTTTGCAATCGCATCTTATGCAATAGAAATGATTTATTGATGCCCATCTTAGCAGAAAGGGTTGACAATACCATATTTAGATAACTGCCGTTTCATCTACAACAACATGAATGTATTTTAAATGCAAATACCTCACTATTAAAGGAATATAGTGATGAATTGTTTTGTAAACTGCAAAATATTTTTGACATGTAAGTATTAACTTCATAAATTCTTGGGATTAAAAGTCTGGATTTGTGTACTTTTGCTTTCCAAGAGTAAGACATAGCCATGCGTATTTCCTAGGTGAAATTTCTAACATCAATTTAGGACTTCGCATTTCCAATTTCATATACTTTATATATACGGCCTTTGTTTTTCTTGGGCTTCACTTTTCTCACTTATTTCACCAGTTTTATTTTTCTTCTTCTTCTAAGTCTCCATGTAAGATAACTGAAATTCATTCTGTAACTACATTAGCTATTAATAAATAAAATATAGCTATGTATCTTCCTTATCTCAATGACACAACATATCTTTATGTTTATACGCCAAACCTAGTTCAGAGACAGGAGAACCTTATTCAATCCCATGGTATTGTTAAAAACACTCACTCACTGGGCACTGGTTAAGCCCTGTTTAGTTTGTAACTTATTAATAGCCATTTTCTGTTAAGGATCAGGACCTTTTGTGGCCTTGAGAAGCAGGGCAATCGTTTTTGCTCCAAGAGACATGATTAACTTGTTATGTCTGAAGGGTGTTTCTGATACCACTTTTGCATGTGAATAAGATAAAATTTTAGGCTGCCAGATCTTTAGCCTCCCTGATCACCAGAGGCCAAGAAAACAGCATTTTCCAACTTTTTATGTGTCAACAGAATAAAATATTTTGAAGACACACTCATCACATATGGCTGTCCCAGAATATCACAATGCATGTATATGAGTGTTACTGTATTTTTGTTCTGCAAGAAAGCTTCACACGCTCTTTCACAGATATGCTAAGTCGAGCTTGATTCATAATAGATTCATAATAGATGCTGAAAGATGACTACATGAACTGACTGCAAAGTAGTTACCCGTGTTTTAGTTGCTGTTGACAAAGCCAGCAGCATTTTCTTCGCCTGGGAGTAGAGCTAGGGAAATTTAACTACCGGTCTGTAAAGCAAATGAGAAGTGTTTGAAGCTGAATACAGCTGTGTGACAAGGTGACTTCACTATTCCTTACCTCAGTGAGCCCTCCAGAAAGTACTGTTTAAAAAAAAAAAATAATTTCTCTTCACTGGAATGGGAATGATAAAGGCGAAATCAGCTACAAAATTCTTTAGTATGCTTTGAGGGAAGTATGATAAAATGTATCTATGTTCAAGCCAATATTATATGTTTTGCTTTTGTAATACAGAAAACCCAAGGAATCAGGAAACCTTGGTTCTGGTTGCCACTCTCCCATTGACTAGCTGTCTGACCTTGGACTTCTATTTTTGCATCTGGCTCATTTGGTAGGATGTTCAAAGCACCATTCTGAACACAGGATGCATAAGATAGAGCCCCCGTCTCTTGGAATGTGTATATAGTCACTAGAGTATAAGGGAGAGAGAAGATATATACAAAATCAGAATATAGAGTGGGAACACTAAGCACTATGGGAGTTTAGAAGTTTGAACGGAGCCATTGTAAGGTCTTTCTGAGCTCTGTGTTGCCATCGGAAGGCTGAGGTACTTCTGGGAGCCTTGTAATTTACTCCAGTTAAAATTAGGGCATCTGGGTTTTTGGTTATGAGAAATTCTTCACCTCTCTGCTTTGCACCTTCTCTGCAGCAGATAAACAGCGAATGAGCACTGTGGTTACTGATCCCCTCCCCCATCCCTAAAGCATGCAGGGTGATGGGAGGTCTCTGGGAGTTTGTCCCTAACCAGTTCTCATCAGGTCTCCCAGGGTCTGTGGAGACCCCGTGTCTCTGCCCACAGCAATGGCTGACAGGACTCTCCACAGCTTTTTCCTGTTAGTGATGGTGCTGACCAGTGTGGCTAGACAGGGGCAGCTTTCAGATAGAAGGCTCCACCTGCATTCTTTTCTTTAAGTTCTTTACAGTTCTAGCCCCTGTTGACCACCCCAAATGTTGCCTGTGGACAAAGCCAAGGGCGGAAAAGAGAACACAAACTTTGGAATAAAACAGATTAGAGTTTGAATTCTAGGTCTGTTACTTACACATTCTGTAAATGTGGGCAAGTTATATCACCTCTTTGAGCATCAATTTCTACACTTATAAATTGGGAATAATAGCTTATACTATTGTAAGTTTCAACTTCAACAGCACATGCAAAAGATCCAGTAATATGCTTGGCAAGAAAAATGTTCGAGAAGTGCCATCTCACTTTCTCCTTCCCAGAATCCCTCATTAGTTGGTCAACCAGAAATCACAGATCACCCTTGAGAATTGAGAGAGGAGGCTAATAGTAAGATCCCCAAGCACCACTCTGGTAGCTGTTCTGGTCATGTCTTTTAAGAAATAGGTCTGAAGAACCGTTAAAACATCCTAGAACTACTGTTGGAAAGCAAACCTGGGTCACATCTCATGGTGTTTCATTCCTTCTGGATCCTCTGCCTGTCTTATGTTCTTCTGGATCATAATGTACTGAAGAACTGTGTCTATGTCTTCTTCACTATGCCTTGCCCCCTGAGGAAATAGGGACATGTATTATAGATCACCTCCCAGGAACAGCCATAGTTCTGAGGGAGATACCACATTTGTGGTGCATAATGTTGACTTGTGTTACATTTGCATAGAAAATGTTACAATTATGATAACAGTTTCATTCGAGAGAAAAGCCAGAATAAATATGATTTTAAGAGACTTATAGGAAGTCGGGATGGCTCAGAGGGTTCAATGCTTGCTTTGCAGCCCCGAGGACCGAAGATCAAATTCCGGCCCTGGCCCATGTGGACCCATATGCTGAACTGGGGTATGCTTCCCATGAGGGAGGCCCCCAGTTCAGTTCTTGCCCGCCCCCCAGCCCTGGTTCAGCCCCTGGCTCGAGGGGGCGTGCCTATTATTCTGGAGGTCCCCAGCCCAGTTCCCACCCTGAATGACCCATGCCCATCTGTATGGAAGGAAACCATGTTGAAAACTCTTGATGTACAACTATGGAGACTGCTCTGGGCCCTCTCCCTTCTCTCTGTCTCTCTGTGTCTCTGTCAAGAGATTTAGCTGTATTCACTAAAGACAAAATTTAATAGGTTATTAATGTGTTTTAAGGAGTGTCTTCAACTTTGGGGCTTAAAAATATAGTAGTAATCTTTTTCTCACAATGTCCTCACAGTGTTATCTCTGTGATATCACCATCACTTTGTAACAGTATGGCAAAGCTAATGTTTTCCTGTACTGACAGATTTTTATTCTCGCATCCATCAAAAATACATTATATGACTCTCCACCTTCTGCTGTGAGGACATAAAGCTACATCAGAAATGGACACTACTGTTAAGAAATTTCAATGCCAATGGTTTCTAAAACACTGAGATTCAGTCAGGCCTTTGGTAACCTTTCTAGTTGATAAGATATTGGACTGAGAATTGTGTTTTTTGACTCACTAAAAGTTTGTAATCTGTAAAAATTTCAGTCTTTCCATGTATAAAATAAAAACAAAGTAGAGACTTTTTGAGAGGTGGCTCTCAGGATAAAATTTATGTGATGCTACTGAGAAATAAAAAGCAAGTTTGTCATACTTTAGTATTAATAATATTAATAGTATATAGGCAAGTATTTCTTGGGTAACAGCATTACCTTCAGCACCTGTCACCATATGACAGGGACTCCTCATGTTGTTTCCTACAAAAGAAAAATCATTGAACTTGGGGCTGAGTATTAATAGGTTGTCAGGTCTTCAGGTAAAAGTATTGGAAATAAAATCAAAACAAAAGAAATATGAAAATTATAAAATACCTTTCTATAGTGTATAGTCCCCCTGTCCTATAAAGTTTTTGTTTCCTTAATGCATTGACAAGTCAGCAAAAATATTTGTTGAGTAAGATTTGTTTGCAATAAAAATTAGAATTTCCTAGAGTAACAGGAAAACAAACTCACATTTCAGTTGGAAAAAAAAAAAATATCCAAACCTACCAGTATCCTGTGGTTTATCACACCCAGAAATTTCACAAGAGGTAAAAATAACTAGTCATGTCTCATCCTGGAGTTCTAAGGGCAAGAAGGAGAAAATAAATATGGCGGTGGGACAGAGGACATGAATGGGGCCCGCAAGAAACCTAATCCACTGTGATAATGTCTGCTAACCTTTTCAAATGCTCTGCCCTCATGTCTTATTCATGGATCATAAAGAAAAAGCCATAACACCTCTGTAAATTTTTGCTTAACTATAAATGACCATTGAAAGTGGTATAATGGTAAATTCTGTTGTCTCCTATTTTCAGTGTGTTTCTTAGCAGATTTCTAAAGATGTTCAATTAAGATTGCCTTAAGAGGAAGCCGAGATGGCTCAGAGGGTTAAGCGCTCGCTTTGTAGCCCAGGGTCTGAGGTTTGAGTCCCAGCCCTGGCCCACGCAGACCCATATGCTGAACTGGGGTGAGCTTCCCATGTGGGAGGCCCCCAGCCTGGCTCTGCCCTGCGTGGCCCTCACCCACCTGTATGGAATGAAACCATGTTGAAAACACTCATGATGTGCAACTATGGAGACTGCTCTGGGCCCTCCCCCTTCTCTCTGTCTCTTTCACTGTCTCTGTCTTTCTCTCTCTCTCTGTCAAAAACGATAAAATAAATCTTTAAAAAAAAAAAGATTGCATTAAAACATAGGTGCTTGGGAATCTGCTCTTCCACTGTCTCATAGACAGTTATGGCAGGAAACCTGAACCCCGACAGGTACCTGTCTGGAATTTACAAGGAGGACTGTCTTGGGGACAAACATCTATACAAGGGTACTCATGTTCTCAGAGGGTGATGATAATCTTAGGAGATATTAGTACCCGAAGGCACTTATAAACCTTATGGTGTTTGTCTTGTTAATTTTACTGCAAGATTTGGTAGGTAGAACATTTAGTTTTTGCTTCAAGTTCTGACCTCAGAACCTAAGATGGATTCTTTTACTCTTCTTTGTCCATGGGGAATAATTCAGTAGAATTATTTAAAAACCACTTCCATAATGAGTATCATTTCCTTTCCCCTCCATACCAGCACTCTGTGGTGCCTTCCCACACCCAACACACTCCAATATTAAAAAGTGGAGAGTTGTTGCTGAGTCTAGAGGAACAAGTGAACTTCTGAGAACAGCAAGTTGAAGGTGGGTTTTCCAAGATGTATGGGGAAGGGGGGCCAGAAGAAGAAGGTGAAATGATTGAGGGACATGTGCCTCTGAGAGGTGACAATAAAAACTGACCTCCTCGTATCGTAAGAGTAAATAAAATTATAGCTCCACTTCTCTGGGAATAACATTTGCGAGAGGGGCTGGTATTTTTTCAATTCTAGGGAATTCAATTAGTACCCCCCCCCCACCCTTTTAAAACTTCATAGACACCACTGCAGTGAGCAGAAGATGAAAGGTGAGGGAGAGACTTTTATTCCCTTGATTTATCTGTTCTTTGTTTTTGCTCCTAACTGGGTCATAGTATTGGCAGGGGGCCTTCAGCTCAAACTGTGTCTTTTCATTGTTTCTAATCATTTTCGTGGAAGGGGAAACCTTGCTCTTTAATGAAGGCTCCCAACAACCTGTTATCTGGAAGAAATCTTAGTTAGAATTGGGTCATCTTTAGAAATAATCTGAAGGAGAAGTAGGTGGGAAGAGAGAGGGACTTTTTATTGTTTTAGAGATTTATTTTATTGTTTTTGACAGAGTGAGAGAAAGACAGAGAGAAGGGGGAGGGCCCAGAGCAGTCTTTGTCGTTGTACATCGTCTATTTTCAACATGGTCTTGTTCTACACAGGTGAGCAGAGGGCTATGCAGGGCAAAACCTAGCAGGGGCCTCCTGCATGGGAGGCACGTCCCCTTGAGCTTGGGGATGAACTGGGGGCCTCCCACATGGGAAGCTCATCCTGGTGAGAACTGAACTGGGGACCCCCAACATGGGAAGCACACCCCAGTTCAGCATATGGGTCCACACAGGCCCCGGCCAGGACTTGATCCTCAGTCACTGGGGCTGCACAGTGAGCACTCATCCTGCTGAACCATCCTGGCTTCCCTGAAAGAGACTCCTTGAAAGGAGGTCACATCACATGGGTAAAGCCCAGTGTTTATAGAGATAGGTTGTCTCTTAAAATTCTTCTTTGCTTCCTAATACAACTATCATGTTAGTTCCAGCCATTGACACAAAGGGACCTTCAACACCACCATTTAGTTCACCCATTTATACCAGAAACTTTGATTGAACACCTATACATGTGGACATGCATGCTGGAGGTACAAAGACGAATAGATGTTTTTTCAGACAGTTCATCATCTACAGGGTAACCAATACATATGTAGATAATCCTAAAATGAGAAAAAAATAAATAAAACAGTGATGAGGATGCTGGGATAGCTGAGCAATTGAGCATCAGCCTTATAACCAGGAGGTCCAGTATTCGATTCCTGGCCCTGACCTGTGCAAACCCATAGGCTGAACTGCAGCACAACTAGTAAGCACTGGGATGGCCCAGCAGCGAAGGTTCTCACCTCCCATGTGGGAGGCCCCCGGTTTCTGTTTTTGTTCTTTGAATACAAGATGCTTTTTCTTAGCTCAGAGCTTTTACTCTTGCTGGTTTCTCTGCCACAAGGGCTCCTGCTCTTGGCTTGGCTGCTTGCTTCTCATTCTTTACTCACATCCAGCACCACGTCTGTGAAGAGGTCTTTCCTGACCACCTCAGCTAAAGTGTTCTGTGTTCATTCTGATCGGTTACGCTCTGGTCTCAGATAAACGCTAATGTGTACAGTGGCTTAAGTACAATAAAGTTTATTTGTCATTCATGGAATGGTCCCACATGGGTGTTCCTGATGGGCAAGTGACTTTCTTGAAGCAAAATTTCAAACATTCAATCTGTGGCCATCCCCTTGGGCCTTGTTGCCTTATCCAGCTGGCAGAATGGAGGGGACATACCCATATCTTAAAAACTTTGACCCAGAATGACAGATATCACTTCCACTCACTTTCCACTGGTTAGAACTGACCATACTTAGATGCAAAGAGAGGCTGAGACATGTGGTCTATTTATGTGCCTAGACAAAAGAGGAAAGAGGCAGGTGGAGACCTGCTAGTGCATTTGTGTGAACTCTAACACACACCCCTCCCCAATTCATCTACCTCACACCATCCTACTTATTCCCTTTGTGGCACTTATTACAGACCTGCCATCATCTTGTTTAATGATTTACTTTCTTGTTATGTTGGATCCTTCCACCAGAATGTAAATTTTGTGAAGGTAGGAATCTTGCCTGCCTAGTTTAGTGCTTTATCTCAACTCTTAGCAGAGTATTTGATGCTCCAGTAGAAAGTGAATTAAAAATTGTTGACTGGATTAACAAATGGAGGAATAAGCAGAGTCTGGACAGGTAATGTGGGAGAATGCTTGAGTGTGGGTTGTGGGGGTGGGGGGAGAAGAGCCTTTCAGGCAGGAGGGATACTTTTATCAATAACATGGAGGTAAGAAATAGCACAATGCATGCAGACAATTATCTGCAATGGGTAATAATCTATGAGTTAAGGAATGGTTATTGATGGTGCTAGAGATATAGCAAGGAGCCAGCCTTCTTATCCTCTTCTTCAAGGACCTTTAATACTTAACTTTAGTTCTGTAATTACCACATTTCACAGTCTCAAGGGATTCCTCTTCTCTGTAATATAGTCCAAAGGCCTTCCTTGGTTTGATCCAACTTTATTCCCCTAACCCTATTTCTCACCATTCCTCTATCTTCCTATGTTCCTCATGTGAATTTCTATCACTTTTTCTCTGATACTCTCCCAGTGCTATTTCTTTACCTGGTATATCATCCTTCTTTGTCCTCAGGTACTACCCATGCTCTAGTTAAATTTTATATCATCCTAGGGAAGCCCGGATGGCTCAGTAGGTTAAGCACTCACTTTATAGCCCTGGGGTCTGAGTATCGAGTCCTGGCCCCAACCTGTGTGGACTCATATGCTGAACTGGGGTGTGCTTCTCTTGTGGGAGTCCCCCTGTTTGGTTCTCACCAGGGTGAGCTTCCCATGTGTGAGAGGCTCCTGCTTCGGCCCCCCGTCTCTCAGGGGTGGTCTTCCCATGCGGGAGGCCCGTGGCTCAGTTCCTGTCCTGCATGTCCCCCGCCCACCTGTGTGGAACAAAACCATGTCAAAACCTGATGACATACAACTATGGAGACTGCTCTGGGCCTTCCCCCTTCTCTCTCTCTCTTTCTCTCTGTCAAAACCAATAAAATAAATCTTAAAAAATTTTTTTATATCATTTATACAACTTTCCTTAATCATACCAGCCCACAGTCATCTCTCCCTTCCATGAATCTTTGTGCATTTTAATATTTAATTTGCTATGACATACATAGTCATACTCTCCTATATTATTGGTCCATGATTTGTGTGGCAGTTCTGCCTCACTGACAATATTTTAATCTCCTGAAGTACAGGGACTACTCATAGACTTTTGGCCTCTGACATCATTCATTCATTCATTGAACAAAATGTAGTGTGCATCTGACAGGCCAGGATCAGAGGTGTTCTCTGATCTGTCATTCCACTCCCAGTGGTGCTTCTGATGGTGACAGAGTCTGAAGAGGCAAAAATACATAAGACACATTCTTCTTCCTGAGACACAGAGCCTTATGGGGGAAGTGGGTAATTTCAGGACCACAAACAGGAAGCTATTTCCTTCCTATGCGTCCCAGTTGCGAAAAGTGTCCAGTGGGCTACACACTCACGTATCCCTCTTGACAGTCTCTCATATCATCCATTGGGTAGAAAAAGACTTGTTCTGAAGTCTAGCCAATGACTCCATTCCTGCTGCTGGAGTGTTTTAAAGCTTTCAAAGGAAACTAAAAGTTCAGTGACGCTTATGGAAAAGTGCATTATCACCACGTGTTTATGATCTGAAAGATAAATTCCTAGGTTCACCTGGTGTTGTTGAAGCCACAGTAAACAAGCCATGGGCTCTTTATTACTAAGCATTAGCCACTGGCTGGGTGGAGACAATGGCCTGAGGATCATTTTTTATCCCGCTGAATTATTAGAGGCAACCTGTGTTCCGAAAGAAGACAGGAGAGGCAGTAACTACACTTCCCCTTTCTTCCTGAGCCTGGCTTTTATCATTACTCATCTGGATGTGTTGTATTGTGTTTTCTGAAAGGGAAAGAAGACAAGCTGGGGGATAAGATGACCTGAAGAAATCCTATAAGGCAGGGGTGTCAAACTCAATTAAAACACGGGCCATTTGGTGCCACAGGCAAGACGCACGCGGGCCACATCACATGTACA
Source organism: Craseonycteris thonglongyai (assembly GCA_004027555.1). Taxonomy (NCBI): domain Eukaryota; kingdom Metazoa; phylum Chordata; class Mammalia; order Chiroptera; family Craseonycteridae; genus Craseonycteris; species Craseonycteris thonglongyai. Next base: position 19,863 of record PVKE010015069.1, read on the forward strand.
AACGTCGCCAGAACTGAGCCAGCGCATTTATACGCCCCCAGGCCCCCAGGAAAGGCACTTGGCCGCGTGTCTACTCGTCTTCAGTAGTTAAAGGGTTAACGAGGGAATTGTGTGGACGGTGTTGCCTCGATCTCCCCTAAGAGCTATTTTCTTCATCACAATTTTTTCTGTTTTCCTTTTATTTCAGAGCATCGTGGGCCACAAAAAATTACGTCAGGGGCCGCATGCAGCCCGCAGGTCGCCAGTTAGACACCCCTTCTGTAAGGGGATGGGATGGTCCAGTGTCCTCAATAAAGTTACCGTGTTTCAGTTATTAATGTCACCATGGTCATCCAACACTGTACTATGAGTCTACACAGATACCCCTCTGTTCTGGCAATCACACTGAATCAAGAGGTACAGAAAGGATGTACCTGTATCTGAATATCACGCATTTATTAAATTCAGTTATTTGCAAGAGTAAAGAGCAGGAAGAGTGTGAGTGAGTGAAGAGCACCTTCATTTCGTTAGGAGCTTCTATCGCCTCTGATGGGACTTTGACATGAAAATGTCTCTATCTCTTCACACTTATCTTCTTGCCTTGCCCAGTCCACTCTCCAATAGACTCAGAGGGATCAGAGAAGGAAAAACTTAAATGGCTTGTACAATTTCTAAGATGGGCCTTTAGAGCTAAACGTATCAGCTAAGTGTCCTGGTTTTACTTGCTTCCTTTCCCTTTTATCACCCAAACTCACCCATCTTGTGTGTGCCCCACCTCCCCAATGTTCTTAGCTTACTGTCAATAAAGTCAGAGGTGTCTGGCCTTTACCTGCATGTCCTTTGTTACACACGTGAGTTAGTCTCACTAAGTAGCTCGTGAGCTTGCTATAATCCCAGACCCCACTGAGTTTGACTGGGGCCACAGGGCCAGTTTTCTGACCAATGGACTGGGAACTGATGTGCCAGATGAAACTTCTGAGCTAAGACTGTTAAGAGCTCAATGTCTCTGCTAGCCTCTCTTTTATTGGAAAACATGCTCCAGGTGATGCAGCTTCAAGAGGAAATATTATCAGATTTTTAAAGAGTTGTTTTTATTGTTTTTGACACAGAGAGAGACAGAGAAAGACAGAGAGAAGGGGGAGGGACCAGAGCAGTTTCTATAGTTGTATGTCATTAGCCTTCGACATAGTTTCATTCCACAGATGGGGCCGCACAGGGCAGGAACTGGGCAGGGGTCCTCCCGCATGGGAGGTGCACCACCGTGAGCCAGAGGCCTCCCACGTGAGAGGCATGCCCCAGGTGGGAGCTGAACCTGGGGCCTCCCACATGGGAAGCTCATCTGGGCAGGAACCGAACTGAAGTGGGAAGCACACCCCAGTTCAGCATAAGGGTTTGCATGGGCTGGGGCCGGGACTTGATCCCTGGACCCCAGGGCTGCAATGCCAGCGCTCAACCTGCTGAGCCAACCCAGCTTCCCCTATATCAGATTTTATGTAAGCAAGAAATGAGCCTTTATTGTATGCAGCCTCTGAGGTATGGGATTTGTGTGTTGCTGCAGTTAGCTTTAATTATTCTAATAAACCCCAGAACTGAAAGCAGTATCTCAGCCCTTATGTGTTTCAAAACTTATTTTAAAGTACTATTGTTTTGGGAAGCACATTTAAATGACTTTCAAATATACAGCCAGTCAGCAATAATTACTACACAGCCATGGCAGCAGCATACTTGTGTTTTGTAACATCTATAAATGCATTCGCTCCTCACTGAATGTCCTTGGTCATTGTTGCTGTTTGAAAAGGATTGTTTGCAAACTGGCCATGTTCTCCTATGAACTTATGGGGCAAGTATTGCATGTTTCAGTAAACATGCAATATTGTTATGTACCAGCCTTGTACTATGCTAGACATCTTAACTCTTTTTTTCCCTGAATTAATTCCTACTTTTCTGACTTAGGGATACCAGGTGAATTAAGACAAGACAGGAGAAGGGGAAGGAAGAGCACTTCTGGAGGGGAGTGGTGGAAGATGACTCTTTCATGAATGTAAGGTATATATGAGATATCTAAGAGCTGTATACTTCTTAATTCTTATTGCAGCCATTATACAAAGCTCTCTGCTATATTACATGACACGGTCCAGTCAATATTTCTGCTATAATAAGATATATTTTGAGTTAAAAACACTTGGATGTTGCATAAGAATAAACATGCAGGGGTGCTGGGATAGTTCAACAGGTTGAGAGCTTGCTTTGCAACTGTGAGGTCCAGGGATCAAATCCTGGCCCCAGCCCGTGCAAACCCATGTGCTGAATTGCTCCCAGTTCGGTTCCTGCCCTGTGGGGCCCCACATCCACCCGTGTGGAATGAAACTGTCACAACTAATGATGTATAAAAACTATGGAGACTACTCTGGGCCCTCCCCTCTTCTCTCTGTCTCTCTCTGTCTTTCTGTCTCTCTCCTCCTACCTTCTCTCAAACAATAAAATAAAATAAATCTTAAAAAAACAAAATATGCAACATTATTTACAGTGTCCCAGCATATTATTAACCTAAAGTGTGAAGTCCATATACACCCCATCATGCTTTTCTTCCCTTCTGTTCCCAACTCTCCAACACCAATATTGTCATGCTCAGAAACCCAAACTGCCATTTCTACTGCTTTCCCCCGAATCTTTCCTCGTGTTGTCCTCTCTGGTGTTAACATTCTCCTTCCTTTGTCCTTTTACATTCTCTAGTCTCTCTCTCTTTTCAACAGGCCAATTTCTACCTATATTTTAGGATCCAGCTCAAGCCTTACCATCTCCACAATGCTTTGCCTAACTTTCTCTAGCTCCAGACCATCCTGTGCTGATTTCTAGCATACCAAGTACATACAGCTCAATGGTTTTCCATATATTCATAGAATGTGCAACCATCACCACCATCGATTTTAGGCCATTTTGTTCACCTCAAGAAGAAACCTCCTGCCCTTTAGCTATCACTTCCCCTATACTACCATCTCACCCTTCCACCCGCAGGAATGCTGCTCTATTTTCTGTCTCTATGGATTTGCCTCCCCTGGACATTGTCATATAAATGCAATGACACCAATATTGTGGATGGCTTTTCACTTAGCATAATGTTTGCAAGGTTCACCCATGTCATAGCACAGATCAGTATTTCATTCCTTTCTATCATTGAATAATATTCCCTTGTAAGGGTATAGAATATTTTATTTATCCATTCATCAATAAATAGACATTTGGGTTGTTTCTACTTGTTCACAATTTTATGTAATGTTGCTGTGTACATTCACGTACAAGATTTTGAGTTGACATGTTTTCAATTCTCTTGGGAGTAGCATTGCTGGCTCATATGGTAACTAGCTTTGACTATTTGAAGAACTGTAGGACCGTTTTTCCAAAGTGGCTGAACCATTGCTGTGTATGAGAGTTCTGATTTCTTCACATTCTTCCTACTATTTGTTACTCTTACTATTGGAGTTTAGCCATCTTAGTGAGTGTGAAATGATTTGCATTTTTCTGATGACTAATCACATTGAGCATATTTTCAGGAGTTTGTTGGTCATTTGGATATCTTCTTTGGAAAAAATGTCTGTTCATATACTTTACCCTCTCTCTAGGACTGCATGTATGTTGATGCACTTAATGACCCCCCATTTCTCAGAGACTGTCCATTATTTTCTATTTTTCTCTTTGTTGTTTGAATTAGATACTCTCCATTGAACTATTTTCAAATTTACCAATTCATTTTTCTGCTAGTTCAAGTCTACCGTTGAATCCCTATAGTGAAAACTTCACTTCAGTTATTGTGCTTTTCAATTTTCATAATTTGTTTGGTTCTTTTTTGTTATTTCTCTCTCTTTACTAATATTTTCTATTTGATGCAGCAGTGTCATCAAGCCTTCCCTTACTTTTGATATGGTTTCTTTTCATTCTTTGAACACATTGATAATGGTTATTTTGAAGTCCTTGTTAAAGCCAACATCTTATTGCTCCCACAGGCAGTTTCTGTTGGCTGCTAATTTCCCAGTGCATGATTTATACTTTCCTGTTTCTTTACATGTCATATATATATATATATATTTTAGAAACTGGACATTTTAGATAATATACTGTAGCAATTCTGGATATTGCTCCTCTTACCCCCCTAGGCTTATTTCTTATCTATTTCTTTAGTGATTGCTGGGCTATTTTAGTGAAGCCTGTTATACCCTCCTTCCTCCAATGTTAGGACTCTCGTGTTGTTCTTAACAGAGCGCAGCCTTGGGTAAGCTCATAGTCACCCTGAAATGACAATGGTTTTGGCAGAGTGGCAAGGATTTGTTTAGCTATCTCTTTCCTTAGCCACATCTATCTGTTATACTCCACCAATTTCTTGGGTTTTTCCCTGGTTCTCTCCAGCGAACTAGCTGACCTGGAGTTTACCTTATAGCGCCAATGAACCTACAAATCTCCTTCCAACTGTCTTTCACCACAAACGCATTGTTTTCGAGAGTGTCCTTTTCCTTACCTTCTCCATACTCTGTTACAAATTTAAGTCCATTCCTTTAAGAAGAGATTTGGAGCTCCCTGCTTTATGGTCTGCTCCTCCATCTGGTCAAACTCTCTGGGGCTGGAAGTGGGGGCAATGGTTTCTTTGAGAGACTCCTCAGTTATTTTTGGAGTTGAGTGTTCGATGGAGCGAGGAGAAGCCTATAGTCTCAGGTCTTTTCAATTTGCCTCTTTTGGCATGGATCCATGATCGTACAAGTTGGTACAGGGTAATCAGGGACCCTGTATACTCTGAGCAGCACTGTACCTAAGGTAGAGCTTCCTTTCACAAGTTTAGGCTGAATGGAAGAAGAAAGCCCCACCTCTTGGCTACACTCACCTCCCAGCCTCAGCAACAGGTAGTTGGGAATAAGGTGAGAAATGTTGATATCCCCCTTCTGACTGGGAGATGAGGGAAGAGGAACCCATGTGTTCTGGATCGCACCTGTCTGGAATGTAGTTTCTATTTCACTGAGCTGGAGGGAAGAATGAGAAAGTGGTATTTGTTCAAATATCACATACTTTCACTGTTTTTCATGAGTTTACATTTTCTGGGATACATGTTTCTCAATTTATTGTATACCCTTAGAACAATTTCAAGAGACCTTAACTGCTGGTTTTGCTCTTGCTTTGTGTTTTAAGGTAATTTTGACAAGTTTCCTTAGGGAACAGATCCATGGAGCTCTTTGAGATGTCATGACAGAAGCAAAACCCATCTTATTTATTTGTATTTGTGTGCCTCACCCCAGCCCAGAATTTGGCACACACTGCATCTTATAATATAGACTGAGCAAATAAATGGATGGATAGATGAATGGGTAGAGAAGTAATGGTTATCACATGATGGTTAATTTTATTTGTTAACTTGACTGGGCTGCAAGGCACTCATATATTTGGACAAACACTATTCTGTTCGCCTTTGTGTTTGTGCATTGTTTCTGGATGAGATTAATATTTTAATCAGTAGACTAAGTAAAGCAGATTGCTCTACTTAGTGTGGGTGGGCCTCATTCAATCATTTGAAGTCCTGAATAGAACAAAAAAGCTGACCTTCCCTTGAGTAAGAGGTTTTTCCTCCTGCTTGACTACCTTTGAGCTGAGACATTGGTATTGTTTCCTGTCTTCAAACTTGAACTGAAACATCAGTTCTTCCTAGGTCTTGAGTCTATCAAACGTCAAACTGAAATTATACCATCAGATTTCCTGGTTCTCGGACCTTAAGATTCAAACTGGAACAACAGTGTTGACTCTCCTGAATCGCTATATTGCTGACGGCAGATATTGGAACTTAGCCTTCATAATTTCATGAGACAATTCCTTATAATAGATCAATCTATCTATCTATCATCTATCTCTATCTATCTATCTATCATCTCTATCTATCTATCTATCTATCATCTATATATCTATCTCTATCAGTCTATTATCTATCTATCATTTATAATCATATATCTCCTATTGGTTCTGTTTCTCTAGAGAAAGCTGACTAATATAGGAAGAAACGTGCTGAGAACTAACATTCTTGACATATTTAGATATGTCAAGATTGACATTCTTGGCATGTATGAAATTTCATGATACAGTCTTTTTTGGTTATTATAGTACTAAAAGTAGCACCCTTACTATATTCATTGTCTCCCTTGGATCATTAAGTTGGGATACCTAAACATTTTCTATTTCTCTCTCCAAAAAATCCTTTTAAAATCAATTACTCCTTGATAATCTAAATGAAGTAAGTGATAATCATATCCACTATTGTTTATTTGAAGTATTACTTTCAAAGGGTACACAGTATAGAAATAAAAGTAGTGTAAACAAGTATTGTGGGAGTCACATATTAAGTTTTTTTTCTCAACCTGAGAGTTAAACTGTTTTTAAAATAAATCTTCCCAAAAGTTTTTGAGAAATCATAATTATGGCAGTTTAGGGAGTGGCAATTTGATATTATATGCCTAAGTAAATGAAAGTTTCAGAAGAATAATTTATCATCTGCATTAGCATGTCTCTCTCTCTCTCTCTCTCTCTCTCTCTCTCTCTCTCTCTCTCATTACATTCATGCAGATCCTATTATCTGATCCTACAGAGATTTTGTTTAGAGTACATAAAACTTCCTTGGAAGGTTTTCCATTTAAAGGAAAAGACCCAGTTTAATGATACTCTAGTGCAGTGCTCTAGAAAGATACAAAGCCCACAGTTGATTTTCATCGTGGGAGATTGTATGGCATTTATCTGCTCATCAGCCTCAGTTCAAACTCAGCAGTAAAGCTAAGTAAAGAACTAGGAACTGGCTTCTGAGAACATCAGGGAAACAAGAGCCTTTTCTCAACCATCTATTTTCTGCCCAGTTCTAACACTGAAGGGCTTAGAAAGAGAACTGACAACACATTCAATGTGAAACTTATTTAATGTTTCTGTGTTGCGATAATTAAGCATTTCAGAAGCATATGTGCTGCCTTTCAGCTCAAACCCAATCGTCCATTCTGACAGGTCACAGACAAAATCCAAGATAATGACATTCTATCTTGATCACAGAACTCAGACACACCAGTCTGGTGAAGATTAGAACAGAAAACAACCACCCAAACGCTGATTTAATTTTCTTTTTCTCAAAGATTGAGTTTATATTGAAACTGAGCATGCCGAGTGTGAATTTTGCTAAGAATAGCACTTGGTGTTAAATCTGCAAAAAATCTTCAGGTAATTGTAAAGTCCTAACACGTTAGAGCCCATGATTATTTCATTTTCTACATGCTATATGTTCATTTCATTTTCTGTATGTGGACATTGTAGGTTGTATGTTATTCAATCTATCTAGACAAAACAAAAGGGATAGTTGAAGAGATTATCCAGGTAATTTAGAAATTTAAGGAAAACTGATTTTCAACGATCTGAAAAATTAAGGGTAGAGTGATATAAATTATTTTGATTAAGTACACAATCTCAATTAACTTAAGCATCTTCTCAATTTTCTCCTTTTTTGTGTAGTTACCATTTAAAGCTATCAATAATCTAGTTTACATAGTTCCCTTCAAGGTACATACAGTGAGACCAAGCAACTTTTTTCTAAATTCATGGTTTGAAAGAGAATCGTGCTTTCTCAAGCATTATAATGCAAGAGTTTCTTCCCATTGCCCAGCTTTGGCCCCTATTTGCTACCTTCTTGAGGATAGAAGCTTGGAGAACATGACAATTAAATGCTTATTTTCAATTGTTCGTTACTTCTTATGTCCTGAACCTGTGTCTATTTCTATCAAATGGTCCTGTGCAAAGTAAAACTCTTGAAGCACCCTGCGGTAGGCCAAATCATGGCCCCCAAGCATGTTCACTTCCTAAGCCTTGGAACCTGTGACTATATTACCTTACATGGTAAAGGGAACTTTGCAGATGTGAGTCAGTACAAGCTCCTGAGATGAGGAGATTCTCTTGGATTACCCGATGGGCCCACTGCAATGCGAGGGTCCTTATTAGAGGGAGTAGAAGGGGTCCGAGTCAGAGGGGATATAATGATGAAAGCAGAGCTAAGAGTAAAGTGGTTCTGTCAATCAAGGAACCTGAGTGTCCTCTAAAAGCTAGAATAACAAATGAAATGAATTCTCTCCTAGAGCCTCCAGAAGGAACACACCACTGCTGAGCTACTGTAGGCTTCTGATCTTCAGACCTGTAAGAGAATTCATTTGTATGGTTGTAAGGCACCAAGTTTGGGATAGTTTGTTACAGTAGCAATAGGAAACTAATACATATTCCACCCCCCCATTTTAGCTCTATAGAAAGAATACACCTAGTAAGTCGGCACGCCTTGCTATCCTCCCCTTGATTCTTCAGAGCAGAGCTCATAAATTGGGTGTGAAGTGGCAATCAGCCTCCTGAAACTGAATGTACAATTTTGTGTCACATGCACTTTTACGGAAAAAGACTCCAGAGATTTCATGAGATTTGCAAAAGCAATCGATGCTCTCAAAATTAAAAATGTTACTCTTGATTGGGCACTCCTAACTTCACATCTTAACTCCCAGCAGGCTGTGGGTGGAGTAAAAGAAAAGGGTGAGAAAGAGAACTTTAAAAATATCTTTGTTTATTCATGAGTGGTCCTTCCTCCACTCCTAGGGAGGAGACTGTATGGCTTTGCTCTAAGGTAGGGCTTCCATGTATTGTTTAGGTGCTGTTCTTGATTCTTACACATGACAAACCTTGTCCCTCAGAAGGAGGCTCTAGTGAACCAGTGGTTTCACTGGGCTTGAGCTGATTCTGTTGTGCCCCTCAATGCTCTGCTAGGCATGGTGTCAGAGTGATGTATACAGGGGTGTCAACTTGGATATGGTGTCACTCAATTATTCTACATGGCCATCGGTTGATGTCTTAGCTATTACATGAAGTCTAAGGGAATCTCTGTGATATGTAGCCCTTTCCATACCTATAAAGATGGGGGGGGAGGGGGCAGGGGGAGGGGGAGCCGCAATGGCTCAGCAAGTTAAGCACTCGCTTTGCAGCCCTGGGGACCAATGATCGAATCCTGACCCTGGCCCGTGTGGACACATATGCTGAACTGGGGTGTGCTTCCCATGTGGGAGGCCCCCGGTTCAGTTCTCACCAGGACAAGCTTCCCATGTGGGAGGCCCCTGGCTCACCTCCAGCTCAAGGGGGAATGCTGCTCATACAGGAGGCCCCCAACCCAGTTCCTGCCCTGCACAGCCCCCGCCCACCTATGTGGCATGAAACCATGTCAAAAACTGATGATGTACAACTATGGAGACTGCTCTGGGCCTTCTTCTTCTCTCTATCTCTCTGTCTCTGTCAAAAACAATAGAATAAATCTTAAAAAAAAAAAAATGATGTGGGCAGGTAGCAGAAGAACAGTTTTCTCCTGTCTAGACCTGCAATGATCTATTACTAGCATAACCTCATACACAAAATGGGAGAAACAAGTCATTCTGAAATAGAGACAAGGTATTATCTGAAAGGGATAACACTTTTACTGTTTGTGTAAAGCAAAGCAGAGATAATGCTTCTCGTCTTCATTGTGTAGCAGTTGTTTCGCTGGCTATGAGGAATGCAATTCTATTCTCTTGCGATTCTTTGGAGCCTGCCAGGACACAAAGGCTCTGCCCACTTTAAATTTGCTACACCTTTAAGTAGTGTGACATGTGGGGAAATTGCTGTCTTGTTTGTGTCAGACAGCCATTTTCCCCTAAAATACTTACAGTTATTCCATATTTAATAAATGCCCACTGGGTATTGGGCAATGTCCAAGGCTTATCGACCATCCCTGCCCACACACACGCATGTGCCAAAGCACGTTGGCAATGAATACTGTGCTGCGCTTCCCTGACCACCGTGGATGGCATTCTTCTGAAACAAAGAGTGTCATCAGCAACTCGGCTATAGATTTCTTCCAGGGAAGCTGTAAAAGAAACTGAACACAGTTTTGTTTGCTGAGAAGCAAATTATGAAAGAACCCCTAACAATGACTTCACAGTGCATGCAAAAGCATTACAGTCGCCGAGGACTTTCTCGTTGACTTCATATCATTGATTCTTGACATGCTTAGAGAGACTCACGGCAGACACAATGATCTTCTCAAGAATATGGGTCTCCGAGGGTTTCAGGGGCTTGTCCACAGAGAATAGAGCAGCGAATGGCAGTACCAGGACCAAAACCCAGCTATGCTGATTCTGCCACTCCTCACCTAGCACTGTGTCTCTTATCAATAAGGAGGAGCTTTTTAGTAGAAATAATGAAATCCTGCATTTTAATCCTGCCTTCTTTCACACAGTTGGAGAACCTAGAGAAAAATCATTTAAACTATCTTTACCACCAGTAAAAGGTCCACACAATTTCTATGTATACACCAATAACTATTTATTGAAGTTTTGGAATACATAAGGCAACTGGGTAAATGCCCAGATAAATAGAAATAAAATTCTCTGTGGCTGTAAATAGCTTTGAAAATGACAACATTTTCTAAAATAGAGTTCTGCCCTTAGGCATTAATTTGATTTAAACATTTAGAATCACCTTTAGCTATACTGTGTGTGTGTGTAAAATCACCAAGTTCCCTAGGGCTTCACAGAACATGAATAAACATATGGACTGTTCTCTTACACCTACCCCACTAGTCTGAGTATTGAGGATTTATATAGTTTGAGACTCTGTGGTGTAAATATGTATAAATTTATATTGTGTTAATTTATGACACACGGTACAGAAGGCTGTTTGCAAGTTTCAGTGTACTTCTTCCCACGTTTCTGTTGAAATATTCATCTCTGGGTTCGTTCCCCATGTTTCCTTTGTCTCCCCACAGATGTTTAGGCAGCTTGTTTTCAAGGGAGCGAATGCAACTTGGAAGTTATGTCAAGTGACTGCAATTCGGGCAAAGAATACACTCTCTGATCTAGGATTTGGTTGAAGAAAACACACCTTTTCCTTTCTGTCCTGCTCCCTTCTGTTATGAAGACAATTAATTGCTTTAGAGCAGCTACACTCCGGGTGGTTCCTGTTCTCTGGCCTGATGTTCTGAAGGCCCAAAGGATTCTAAGAGGAGGAATAGCATCTCATTGTACAGGGTGGCCCAAAAGTACATATACAGTATAGTTTCTTTGCATTTTATTACATTGTTTATTGCATTTGCATGTGTTGAACTCTGTTTCATCTTGTAAATGCTCAAAATGTCTTCCATCAATGTTGCAACATTCCTTGAACCTGTTCAGTACACTGTGACACACAGCACAACGCAAATTCTGATCTGCGGTGATGAACACCGATTCAGCTGCGTACCTAACTTGGGGCCACCCTGTATGTAAAAGGCAGGGAAAAAATGACCGACTTTACACTTTGTGATTTTGTGGCTATTTGCCAAAGAGGCTGAATTGAGAGGAGGCTTCAATATAGTCTCCTGGTTTTTGTGTGTGTGTGGTTATGTTGAAGGGGAAAGGATTACCATGATCATGGCTGAAACAAGTTCACAGTGTGCTCACCGACCACATTTATTTGACCTGCTCTTTCACCGGCATAAGTTGTTAAAAAGTAGTGTATTGACTTATTTGAGTTAATCAGTACTTTCTTTCATGGTCCTCACGTGAGGAGATATGCTAATGGGTAGGAGATAATTGAGAAGGAGTCGGTGGGCAGGAAGAGGTAGAACAACAAAGCCCCAAACAGTGTGAACAGGCTCCAAATGATGAAAAGCTGGCGGTAGGTGAAAAGAGGTTTGAACCACCTACGAGTGATCTGAGGCAAGGCTATTAGCTACACACATAATATCTGCTTCTCTAAATGTAGGGGAAATTAGTATTTTTAGATTGTTTAACTGTTTTCCCTTTGTCCTTGGTAAAGGACTGAATGGTAAAAAATTGGAGGACGGGTCTATTGAGGGAATAATGGAATTACCTATGTACCTGAGCCAATCACAACAAGCAAAGGTTCAAAGGTTATAATAGACGGCCTCTCTGACTCTGGCCAATCTGAGCAGGCTTTTTGCTAGAACACAGTGTAGCTTCGGGTACAGAACATGTATAATTTGCATGCATAAAAAGCCTGCTTGGATTGGCTGAGTTAGAGAGGTGGTCCGAGCAGCCTTGCAGTGATTGGTGCGGGATCGAGTTGGAAAATTCGTTTAGCGGCATATCCAGACGATTTTCGGGATATACTCGGCATATAAGACGACCCCCGATTTTCGGTTCACTTTTTTGTTTCAAAAGTCGTCTTATACGCTGGAAAATACGGGGATTACACAAGGATTTGTTGATCAAAAGAATTGCTCTGCAGGTATCTGTCTAGCACTGTGAATTTCCCAGTCCTCAAAAATGATCCAGGATGCTCAGATAGCTCAGCAGTTGAGCACTTGTCTCACAATCACAAGGTCCGGGTTCAATTCCCAGCCCCAGCCTAGGCCTGTGCAAACTGATATGTTGCACTGTGGCACAGCTGGTACCCACAGCATGGCTCAGCAGCAACGGTTCTCACCTCCCACGCAAGAGGCCCCCGGCTTGGTTCCTGCCCTGCATGGCCCCACATCCACCTGTGTGGAATGAAACCATGTCACAACTAATGATGTACAACTATGGAGGCTGCTTTCTCTCTCTCTTCTCTCTCTCTCACTCAACATATATTGCCGTATCAACTCCTCCCAACAACCTGGTAAGGTTCAAACTTTGTAAGGGAAAGACAAGGAAATCTTAGGAAGTTAAAGTGAGTGTTCTAAGGTCACACACTTGGAAAATATCATAGTCAGAAATCAAACCCAAGATAAGGATGCTGAGTTGCTGCTCTTTACCATTTTGAGTTGAATGAAGAAAAAACAAAAATCTATGTTAAAAATGTTTATTTAAATCTAAGCTTTGCCAGCCCATCTTGTGTGCCTGTCATGTTTCCTCAAAGTCCTGACTTTCTCTGGACTTTATTGTTCCCCATCAGGCACACTCAATGAGAACTTAGGTTTACATCTAGCTGGAAAAGAGGTTCATACTTGGGAATAAAAGAAAATACAAATAACCTAAACGTGTTTGGGTGAATTTTGGTCTTAGAGTTGTTTAAATGCCAAGGTAGAGTTTGAACTTTAGGTGATATGGAGTTATAGCAAGATTTTGAGGAATAGTGAGCACTTGCTAAGACTATAATTTACAAAGCCCTTTACATACAATCTTTCAGTGTGTGCACCTAACAATCTTTCCAAGAAGATACAACATTATTATCCCATTGTTACTTTTCAGGAAGGTGAGGCTTAGAGAGCAGGTGATATTACTAGGTGGGGTAGCCAGTCAATGATAAAACCAGGTCTCTAAGCTAAATAGTAAATGGTATGTTCAGAAATTTGACCAGGAAGTGGCTTGTAGAATGTATTAAATGTATTAAAAGGAGTGAAACATTTACAAGCTGTTACAGAAGCCCATGCAGTTGATTCTTTCAGTTAGAAATCTGAATACAAACATTAGCTCTCAGGGCCATAATGTAGATTGTTGCTATTCTCAGGGGGTGAAAATGAAGAGTGGTCTCTGGATCTAAAAAGAGGTTCTACTCATCCATGTGACTTTCTCTTCATCTGACAGATACATGAGTAATTGACTTCATTTACCAAACACTCTGAGCACAACATAAAATTGGGCTGCTCATCTGAAATATTCTGTTTTCCAGAAGAGTCTCCAAGTACCATGTGTGAGAGAACATGACAGAATAGAAACTTATTATGCAAAATGTGTGAGCGAGAACTGCCGTTCTAGGTGACATGTGGCAACCTTGTTGGGAAGGGAGAGCTGTGGAACTCTGTGTGCTGTGTCAGGCTGACTGCAGCATATCATAAACTGAGTGGCAGAAGGGGGTTAACATATGAGTTTAAGGGCTCATAGCCTTCAAAAGTATTTATGTGCTGCACACACGTGCGGGAAGATATCCTGAAATATGACACTGAAAGCTGCAATGCTCACGTTGATGTTTTGTCCCAGAGTTCTAATTCTGGTCTTTGTAGATCCCTCTGAGGATATGAATATTCCACAAGAGCATCTCTAACACAATGTAAAAATTGCAGAAGTTCTTAAGAGTCAGAGTTCCTGAGAAGCCCTATCTATCTATCTAAGTATCTATCTATCTATCTATCTATCTATCTATCTATCTATCTATCTATCTATCTATCTAT
>PVKE010015070.1:0-33993 GCA_004027555.1 Craseonycteris thonglongyai
AATAGAGCTGAAATGATAAGCTCTGTAAACGCATTGAAAGCGAAATTGACTTTGTTGATATCACATCTGCATATCAAGTCTCTCGTGCACTTCCCATATATGAGGAAAATGCTAGGTAACAATGAATTAAACGTGTCATTATTTATTGAGACCCTGCAAGTGCTTCAAAAACAGTTTGAAGAGAGATTTCTGCAGTTTATAAATACCGAGCCAATTGTCTCCTTCTGTATCAATCCTTTTACTTGCCAAATAAATGTAATAGAACTAGCCACATGTATTGCAGATCTTGTTCAGGGGAAAGCAGAAGAACTAGAGTTAGAAATTTTGACCCTTAAGAACAATATTTTGCTAAAATTCTTAATATCAGAGGACATATGGAACATAGTCGACAAAGAAAGGTTCCCATTTTTAAAAAAGCGGCATATAAAATCAAATCGTTTTTCAGGTCAACGTATTTATGCGAATCTTTGTTTTCAAACATGAATTTAATAAAAATCACGATATAGATCTTGACTTACCGATGAGCATCTTAATAATTGTTTGCTAACAGGGTTGTCGTCATACTCTCCTAATTACGAGGCACTGGCCAATGAAATGCAATGCCAAAGATCACACTGACAGATTTTTTTATGTTTTCTTTTATGTTTTTTTAAATGATTTTATTATACGTGTTTTTTATTTACTTTGTATTATGTTTTGTATATATGTTTCTTTGTGTGTATACAATTTGTATAATAAATTTATTATTTTAAAATTATTTTTGTTTATTATTTTTTATTCTTGTTCAATAATAAATATCCTTAGAAATAGCTGGTGCCCACCACCCTACCGATATTTTAGAATGCGCCCTAGGGTATAAAAAGGTTGGGAACCCCTGCCTTAAGGTAACCACTAAACTATTTACTGTGTCCATGAGTTTTTGTTTCTTTGTTGTTTTCAGTTTTGTATCCCACGGATGAGAGAAGTCATATGGTTCTTGGTTTTTTCTGTCTGACTTATCTCACTTATCTCAAGGTCCATCCTTGTTGTCAAAAATGGCCGTATTTCATCTCTTCTTATCACTGAGTAATATTCTATTGTATAAATGTACCACAACTTTTTCATCCAGTCATCAATCAAAGGACACTTTGGCTGTTTCCATGAATTGGCCACCATGAACAGTGCTGCGATGAACATTGGGATACATATATCTTTGCAGACTAAGGTTTTCAAATTTGGGGGGGTAGGTGCCCAGAGGGAGATTGGTAGGTTGAATGATATCTCCATTCTTAATCTTACCTGCACGCCATCTGCTCATGACTAGCATGATTTCAAGGTCTCTCTGGGATAAATGGATATCTCTGTCTTCAGAATTTCTTCCTATCTAAAGCACAAAGAGAAGAAATCATTTTCTAAGCGCAGAGCTTTGTGTTTGTAGAACTCTTTGTCCTCTGCTCCATCACTTCTTGACAGGCTGATCCCACCCTGACTTAGTCAACGATCTCTCTCAAAGCATGAATTCCTCCGTGTATGCATTACTTTATTTTTTTATTGACATATAATGGACATATATTAGTTTCAGGTGTACAACATAATGATTCAGTATTTGTACATATTACAAAATGATCACCATAATGAGTCTAATTAACATCTGTCACCACACATCGTTACATAATTTTGTGTGTGTCATGAGAACTTACGAGAACTTTCTTAGCGGCTTTCAGATAGATACACGATACATTATTATAGTCACCATGCTATACATTTGATCTCTAGGACTTATTTATTTTATAACTGGAAGTTTGTTTCTTGATTTCATAGTCATTTGTGCCTTTCCTTTGCTTTGGCTTCTCATAATGACCTCTCACTCTTCACTCCATACTTACCTCAGTGCCTCACATGTATATCATTCTGCTTTCAAAGCATTTAACTGTGCAATAGAAATGCAACAGTTGACATTTACTACAATATCGAATGTTTGCTATTCACTGTGCTAGGTTATTTACGCCCATTACATCAGAAACTCTTCGTCGTTTTTTAAAACAAAATAGATATTATTATTCCCACTTGAGAAATACAAATAAAAACCTGAGATGAAAAGTGGCTAAATAACTCACCTCACCACATAACACGTATCCGAGAGTGCTCTGGTCTTGGACCCATGTTTGCCTGAATTTTCTCAAACAACCCACTTTCCTACCACCACATACCATCTTCCCAGTTCATCCTCTAGTGCAGGGGTCTCCAAACTTTTCAGCCCGCGGGCCGCATTAACTATCAAACAGCAGTTTGGGGGCTGACTACACACTTGAGGTCCAAATAAAAAAGAATCAAAACATAGATGTTGTTTTTAATTATTTATTTAATATTATTTTATTCAGATAAAAAGGTCTCCATGGGCCAGATGAGAGGGCCTCGCGGGCCGCATGCGGCCCGCGGGCCATAGTTTGGAGACCCCTGAAAGTGCTTCTACTCCAGCAACCCTTCAGCCTCCCCCAAACTGAGAGTCCTTTGGTCCTACCACTTTTTCACTCTCCCCTTTCCCAGCTTAAAATCTATGGTCAATCACAAAGGCTTTTCTTTGCACACACCTCAGTGTCTTTGTGGTTTGCTCCCTCTGCGTGCTCTCTTGGTAAAAGCCCAGCCCTGCTTAAACACATCCCTCTACCTCCTCTGTGTCTGCTTCCTCCCAGCTGCTCAAGGCTGGAGGGAAACAACCAAGGGAGACTGATCTCTAATGAGATACAAACTTCACCTCAGCCCTTGAGTGGTGGACAGGTTTATGATTGCTGCAGAGGGCATTTAGGTGACTAGCTAGAACACAAAACTGATAAAGTAAGTTCTACACTTTTCCAACTCCTTCCTTAGATGAAGCCTAGTTTATTCATAGATTATGAATCACTGGCTATAATTGTAATAAGTGATGCAGGCTATTTCTTACACTTTCCTGAAGCTTACTTTTAAAACTGATATCCCCACTTTTGCTGAATTAGCAAAAAGAGGGTCTCAAATGGCTACGACAGAAGTGTGGGTTGTCTTTATCTTGGTGCACAAGGCTGCACACAGATGCCATCAGAGGAAAACTGGCTGGCTGCCCCCAAGGGTCCCCACATCAACAGCATTTCTAACCTCAGCCCCTCAGGCTCAAATCTTAATTTTTCCAGGGACTCAAAGCAAATACAGTCTCTCTGTGTAAACTCACAGTAAGCAAACTTGAAATCAGATGTATAAAACCAGAATCCAACTACCAACAAGCCGATCACAAAGTCCCCAACACTGACACTGGTAAAAGCAATACTCCTCCCAGCCCCACAGGGGAAGCCAAATCACAAATAAAAGTTTGACGTGGGAACTTGTAATCAGAGGAAGAGACGTTACCTTAATTGAGTATGTAATGGCCTTAGTTTAGGAAAACGTAGTGCACCAGGGTCACAATACTGACCCTAAGGGGTCCTGAAGTCTCCTCCTCATTTGCCTCTCCTCCTTAGCACAGTGCACAGATGAACACTTGTAAATATTGGCCTCTGTGATCCTCCCCCTAATAAGGAAAATACATTTCTTTAATAACATGAATTCATTCAATGTGGTTACTGTCAAGTCTCACAGCTGTGAAAAACATTCTAAGATAAGATGTTACAACTGAGTTCTAGTTATTGGTTTCACAGGTAAATTCTCAGATTTCAGCTCTCTACCCTGTATTTACAAATTTGGGGGGAATCCCTCTCTGCAACCTCCCTATAACAGCAGTAGGGGATTCCAGAATAAGTAGGAGGAAAGTGTGACCTCAGGTCTATTTTGGGAGATAAAAGAAACCAGGAAGGATGTTTGTGATATTTCATCTCCCTTCTTCACCTATGCATAGGGCTGGTATATCTTGTTATGAGCCAGCAAACTGATTACAAAGGAAATTTCAATTGGTGGTAGCAAAGATTCCCCCCAAATTGCCCATGTGTCTCTGGTATCATTTTCTTTTTTTTTTAAGATTTATTTTATTGACCTTGACAGACAGAGACAGAGAGAGACAGAGAGAAGGGAGAGGGCCCAGAGCAGTCTCCACAGTTGACAGTATCAGCTTTCCACATAGTTTCACTCCACAGGTGGGCATGGGGCTGCGCAGGGCAGGAACCAGGCCAGGGGCTCCCACATAGGCCCCAGCAAGAACTGAACTGGGGGCACACCCCAGTTCAGCACATGGGTACGCATGGGCCGGGGCCAGGGCCGGGCCGGGACTCGATCCTCTGTCCCCGGGGATTCAAAGTGAGTGCCCAACCCGCTGAGCCATCCCAGCTTCCCCAACTGGTATCTTTTTTAAGATTTTTATTTTATTTCATTGTTTGAGAGGACAGAGAATGAGAAAAAGAGAGCGAGAAAGGGAGGGCCCAGAGCAGTCTCCAATAGTTGTACATCATTAGTTGTGATGTAGTTTTATTCCACACAGGGGGATATGGGGCTGCACAGGGCGGGAACCAAAGAGGAGGCCTGCCACATGGGAGGCAAGAACTTCCACTGCCATCCCAGCGATTACCAGTTGTGCCGCAGTTCAGCACACGAACAGGCTGAGGCCAGGATTTGATCCCTGGACCTCATGGATGCAAGACAAGCCCTCAACCTGCTAAACTATCCTGGCATCCCGTATTTTTAAAAAGAGATCATTACAGTAAAATCCTGCTGGTTAATCCATATCGTCCCTGTGTACCAGAAAATCTGTTAGAACAAAGAAGCTAATTTCTCTTGCCTTATTGATTCAAAGCAATCCAAACCATTTCTGTCATCAAGAACATTTGTGATATCCATTTTACTGCAGTGTAATAAGCAAGATATCAAAGATATTATTCTCTCTGCTTTGTCTTTTTTGCACTCTCAATTTATTTTCTTAGCAATCTGGTCAAAGGAATGTGTTTTACTGCCTCCAAGCTGATTATTAATACAATAAGATAATTTTCACAGAATACAGTAATGATGGCTGGAATTCAAAGCACCGATGTCTCTATTAAGATCATATTTTTTAACTAAAATCATCTTTTTTTAATTAATTACAGAATACCAACCAATTCCTCTGAGCATTTAGATTTTTTAACATAAGTAATTAACTCCTCTGACCCTCTCTCACCTTTTGAACACTATGAACTACTGTCACAAGCATAGTGTCTGATGTGCTTTCTCATACTCGATGTGACTCAGCCATGGCACTCGGCGTTCTAAAAGCAGATGCGCATGACTCTACTGAGACCCCTCCCCCTCCCCCCATTGAAAGCTCCCTGCACACAGACTCTGATTTCTGATGGAAATGCCACTAAGGTGATTTCCACCGTCTGTCCAGCATATCTGGGGAGGTATCATGGGCACATGTTGGAAGAAGGCAAGTCGATGCTGCTCTCATATTGGCTTGTGTTATTTTTTCCAGCCACCCACCCACACAATAAGCTGCATGAAACTTTGGCAAGTGGCCACTTTCAGTTTTCTCAAAAGCAGAGAGAGCAGTTTCCTGTATTTAAAAAAAAAGGCAAATGCTGGCTTATTCAGCCTAATCATTACTTGGAGAACATTAGTGAAGACTCGAGCCCACTGCTTCTAGAGTCTAAAGAATAAGCCTGGGCAGCTTCTCAGTGCTTCAGCTCGCCTTTTCCAGAGGACGAAAAAGTCGTGGGTGGAAAGTGGGCTCTGCTCCAGGGCAGCCGCCCCCCTTCTGACACTGAGCACAAGAACGGGCTATTTCTACCCCATCCCAAAGCTCCCAAGTAGCATGTGACCAAACCCTAGTACCAGGTGGCCCTCCTTGAAAAGTACATGGTTGTCACCCACTTATACCAGGACGTAGCCACTTATAATGGAAGTAGATCTGAAATTGTTGACTATGCCTTCGGCCTCCTGTGACCTGGTTTCTAAGGCTGTCGTTGAAGTGTGGGCGTGTGGAGAAGGTGGGTCTGGGTGTGGCATGGAAGCGGGAGGACTGGGGCACTGACCTGGCAGAGGGCGTAGGAAAGAGAACTCTAGGAGCAAGGAAACAAGTCCCAAAGGAAGGTGAACAATCGCCAAAACTACCCTTTTACAGAAGAGTCTGGGGAAATTTAATGAAAATTTCCTTTGCAGTAGGTTTAGGTGATCAATTTATTTTTCCATTGATACATTAATATACTGTTGCTATGCTTTTAAAAGATTTTGCTATTGGTATTACATTTGAATTTTTTAAAGATTTATTTTATTGTTTTTGACAGAGACAGAGAGAAAGAAAGAGAGAAGGAAAGGGCCCACAGCAGTCTTCATAGTTGTACATCATCAGTTTTTGACATGGTTTTGTTCCACACAGGTGGGCAGGGGCCGCGGAGGGCAGAAACTGGGTTGGGGGCCTCCCACATGGGAAGCACACCTCAGTTCAGCGTATGATCCACACAGGCTGGGGCCAGGATTCGATCCTTAGTCCCCAGGGCTACAAAGCAAGCGCTTAACCCACTGAACCATCCTGGCTTCCCCTACATTTGAATTTTATGTTCCCAAAATAAAGTTGTTATCTACTTTTATTTCCAAGGTGTAATTTGTTCATTCATTTCTTTCTTTAAAAAAAAAACAACCAAAACTGTATTGAGTGACTACTCTTTGTGAAAATGTTTGTTGTTTGCCATGGTAGATGTTAAATAAATAAAACACTACAACTGTTATTGATAAAACAAGATCAATAAAATATGCTAAGAACATTCAACCAGGAATGAGAAAATAAAACAAAGTTCTTAGGGCAATTGTTTGCATTTTTTAAGCCTTGACTTCCTAATCTATCAAATGATAAAATATGTTAGGTCTCTAAAGTTGTTTACAATGTTAATCTTAGTGCTACCTTCTGCCAGCGGTACTAGTGAGAAATGCTAAGGGTGATCTAATGGTCTACATATGAGCCAATACATCGCCCGCCACACTTTTTGCCTGAGATGCAAAAGCTGATATATTGGCCCATCGCACCAAAAGGGTTAACTTCCCTTCATAGATCTTTCTTTCATCTATACTGCTCTGCGTTCTTTAGGGAATTTCTCTTTTTCTTTTTCTCCTCCTCCTTCTCCTCCTCCTTCTCCCTCTTCTTCACAACACTTTCTCCTTCTGAATTTATATTAATTCCCTGGGCAATTTCATCTATTAATATTCCCCTGGCGGAAGTTTCACTTATAATCTATGATTCCCAGATGTAAATAGATGAATAGATGACAGATAGATAATAGATGATAGATAGATAGATAGATGATAGATTTATCTTTTCATCTTCAAACCTGATAATCAGCTTTCTATTGAATATTTTCACATATATGTCCTAAGTTTATCTCTAACTTTCATGTGTAAAATTAATTTTCTCTTTTATTTTTGTATCTCTCAATAAGTAATAATGCTATCTACTCAAATACAAAAACCCAAAGCTGGGCATTTTCCTTAATAGCTTATATCACCATCCAATTTGTACCCTGAAAAACCATTCTTTCTCTTATATCCTTTTGCCTCCAGTCCATCTTCCAGGCACAAACAGAGTGATCTTTCCAAATTTCAACAATAACAATTAATTCCTTAAGTTTTAAACATTTAACCGCAAGTTTGTTGCTGTCATCACCATCTTAAAATCCACCAATGATTGTCTACCCTGTGGGTTTGCTTCTCTATTAGGAATACACAGCCCCTTGATGTCCTGGCAAGGTGCCAGAACAATTGAACTGCCAGGGAATTCAATTTTTTTTATGGCAACAAATTTTAAGTACCATTTTAGTATTGAAATATAATGCACAGTAGCATGCAAAATATGAAAGAAATGTCAAATAAATTTTTCACTTGTGGTGGTCCACTTTAGGCTATGCACCCAAAATCCATGTTAGGGGGTGGGGGGCAGGTGCTTCTTCTGTTTTCTTTGCAGTATTTTGGAAGACACAAAAATTTGAGAAGTACTGTGAGTACAGAATAGAACCAAGCCTTTTTAGTACAGCATTTGCAATTCATCTGGTCCATACCTATTATCTCAGTGGCCTAAGTTTCTTCTCTGTTCTCCTTTTACCAAGGGCTCCAACCATAGTAAGTTACCTTTATCTCAGTATGCTGTGTTGTTTCATGCACAAAAGCATGAGTTAGACAAGGGTATAGAGTATGGGGAACACTGAGTAATTCGTGATGATATAAGCTTAGGGGACCTGATTGGATGTAAAAAGGAATGGGTTTGGAAAATGGTTGGAAAGAATAATTGGGTCCAGCTTGTGAAAACCATTGTTTCCCACAGTAAGACTCAATCTGGTAGGCAATGGGGAATCCTTGATTGTTTTCAGTAGAGAAATGACAGGATCTTTTGTCTTTTAGACATAAAAGCTCTAAGCTACATGATGATACTTCTGGTGATAGCATGATGTATGAGTCCAAGACTGGAACGGAGGCTCTGGGTAATGGTTCAAATAAAAGACGACATTCTTAACAATCACTGAACAGTTGGCCCGTGGGAATATAAGTGACACTTTTCACTCTAAGGGTTTGAGGTTAAAAACAAAAAACTTTAACCACAGCAGGAACCGTGATGATTCATTTGATAAACATCCTGTAGTAGATGTTTCAGATACTCATATTAGTGAAAGCATGTTCAGTTTTTCTGACTCCAATATATAAATTTAAAATATTGAGCCAGATCACAAGGCACTTGGTATGCCAGTGCCAGGCTTTTTTGGCATTGCATGAGCATTCTGGTTCTGTTGACTAGGATACCCTTACCACCCCAGACCCTATTCCAACTGGGGAACCCTTACTGTATTTCAAAACCCAGGTCAAAAGCTGCCTCCTTACATAATGTCATTGGCACCCACAGCACATACATTAGGGGCCTCCATCTCTATGTGCCTAGAAGTTCTGTGCACACACAACCCTGATGGCCTCATCTTTCTGTAATATAATATGTTTCTGCATGTTCACCTCCCACTGTAGACTGTGAGCTCCTTGTGAATAAGGTCACATCTTCTTTCCAACATACTACCAATGCCTGGCACATATTAAGCATAGTAGTTATTGGATGAGTACCCTAAAGAATTGAAACTCATGGAGACAACAGCCTCATTGCTTTGTTATTCCTCATATATACACATATATGCCAAAGAAAGGGCAAGGACTTGTAAACTCATTTCAAAATAAATGCCTATTTTTTAAGATTACAATCTATTCAACTGATAAGTATTTCCTATAAGTAGTAATGTGATTAGCAAACATTTTCTATTTGAGGCAAAATTAAGTAATAATCATGCAAACGTTCAATTTTAAAGTTTTACATTTAACTCTTCAATAACATTCTGCAAAGTGGGCAAAAGAGTTTTTAATATTCCTACTTTGGAGCTTTGTTAGCTGATAATCTAAGTGAATGTGTAACTATCCAAATTTCACTGCTAAACCTCTATCAATTGTGATGTTTTAATACATACTATTAGGGAATTTTTTTTAAGAAAAAATGCCAGGATAATAACATTTAAGGAGATGAAGATAAGTTTACCTGATTATTTCTCTACTTTTGTGGATATGCCTAACCTGCTCCAAAAGAGAGAAATGCTTTCCATAAAATATAATTCTTAATTATAAAAATCACATGTAAATAGAAATAAGTTATTATTAATAGACCAAGATGTTATCACATTTTTCTGTACTATTTCATATATATTATAGAGAGTGAAAAAGGAAGCAAGATCCATTGTAATAAATGTATATATTTTAATCAAAGATGGTATCTAACTGTTCTCCTCTATTTCTCCTCTGTCTTTTGGAATTGAGGCAACTGAGATATTATATCACTTCAAACCATAAATCGAAATTGTAACAAGTAAACTTTCAAAATGAACATAGGGAAAGGAACAAAATGAACTATAACCACTATCCTATTTATTGAATACTTGCTATGCAGAATAACTTTATCTAACATGTATAGGGTTTATCTTGCTATGCAGATAAACTCTATACATGTGCTATAAATAATATTTTTCTGGCTTTCCTCACCAGTACCTACTGCAAATACCTGTATGCACTTTGTTACATGAATCTAATGCCTTCGTGATTTACAGCAAATATCAAAACAAGAGAAATAAAAGCCCAATTTTTTTCAGTCAGCAGGGTTAAAATATTCTCTGTGGCCCTCAAATCTCTGAGATGCATCTGTCTTCATGAGTTTGCTAAACACCACAGTAACTGTTTCATTAAAAGCTAGGTAAGAAGGGAAGCTAGTATGGCTCAGCGGGTTAAGCGCTCACTTCGCAGCCTCTGGATCTGAGGATCAAATCCCGGCCCCGGCCCATGTGGACCCGTATGCTGAACTGGGGTGTATTTCCCAAGCGGGAGGCCCCTGGTTTGGCCCCCAGCTCGAGGGAGTGTGTCTCCCAAGCAGGAGGCCTCCTGCCCACTTCCCGCCCTGCAAAGCTCCCCGCCCATCTGTGTGGAATGAAACCAAGTGGAGAACTAAAGAAGTATAACTATGGAGACTGCTCTGGGCCCTCCCCCTTCTCTCTGTGTCCTTCTGTCTCTATCTCTCTCTCTGTCAAAACAATAAAATAAAACTTTTTTTTTAATTAAGGAAGAAATGATTATTAAATCCATTTTTGTTTTTTGCATCTGGACTATATTATGTCACAATTTAATCTTCAATATATAGATAGGTAGGTAGATGATAGAGATAATGATTGATAGATAGATGATAGATAGATAGATAGATAGAGATAATAGACTCTGTAATACTCAGAAGAAGACTAAGTTTCTAATATTATTTACCATAAATGTAAACCTTTTCACGTTTAAACAAAAGAGAAAAATTGAAGGGAAATGTGGTCAATAATTTGAACAGTGACAGATGGTTAGTAGTCTTAGTATGATGATCACATCATAAGGTACATAAATGTTGAATCACTATGTTGTACACCTGAAACTGATATAATATTGTATGTCAACTATACTTTAATAAATATTTTAGAAAAAGAGAAAGCTATTTCAACTGAACTGCAAAATACAAGGTATTAATATATATATATATATATATATACACACACACACACACACACACACACACACACACACACACATCTATGTCTTAAGCTGGGAAAAGGGATTTTGAGAATACATCTCTGAAGCACTTTTCAGAATTATGAATGAATAACAAAACCTGCAAAGTTTCAGCGGTGTCCAACCTCATGGCTTCCCTGCGCCACATTGGAAGAAGAAGAAATCTTGGCCCACACATAAAATACACTAGCACTAATGATAACTGATGAGCTAAAAAGAAATCATAAAAATATCTCATAATGTTATAAGAAAGTGTACAAATCTGTGTTGGGCCACATTCAAAGCCCTCCTGGGCCGAGTAGAGCCCGTGGGCTAGGCTTAAGTGAATGAATCTACTGAATAATCTTAGACTGTATGTATAGCCAAATAAAAGAATGATTTCTTCTTTTTTTACATAATGACTTTTGCTTTCCTCTTATAAGCTTCTTATTCAAGATGTAATTGTGTTAGCTTTTATTTAAAGATTTATTTTTATTGATTTTTTTGACAGAAAGAGAGAAGGAGGAGGGCCCATAGCAGTCTCCATAGTTGTACGTCATTAGGTTCACAGGCCAGCAAGAGCTGAACTGGTGCACACCCCAGTTTAGCCTATGGGTCCACATGGGCCAGGGCCAGGATTTGACCCTTGGACCCTGGGGCTACAAAGCAAGCACTCAACCCACTGAGCCATCTCAGTATCTCCTGTGTTAGCTTTTAAAATTTAGACAGCTTTTGAATGTAAACTCATACACTAAAGATTAGGTATTATTGTATTTGTCATTGGGCATTTGCAATGGGCCACATAGCATTTTATGTGATTTGCCAATATAACCTTATTTAAATGAGGTAATTTTTCTTATCCATGTTTTATAAATGATGAAAATAAGGTTCAAGAAAAAGTAAAGCCACTTGCTTTTATTCACATAACTTTTGTAATTTGCAAAAGGCAAATTTAAACCTGGATCTTCCTGATACTAAAACCTGAATTTAACAAACAAGTTAAATTCTCATTTAAGCTCTGTACTGATTTCTATATGATCTTGGAAAGACACTCAGCATTTCTAAGGTTAATATTCTGTTATCCATGACATGAGACAGTTGGTCTAATGGCATCCAAAATACCATCCTATTCTAAAATCATATCTATATGTAATACATAAATACTATTTCAAGGATTTTAAAAATGTAACCCATTATTTTAGAATATAACATGTCCTGTTTTTACTGGTTTGGTTTTTCAAAATATATTATTTTCATTCCAGTCCAACTTGTGACTCTTTTTCAAGTTGTCTTAAATGGTTTCTGCTATATAATATAGTTTTGGAATTTTCAACATACAGTGTGCAAAGTATGACAAAATGCTCTACAGCAAACTGTATAAGAGAAAGATAATATTCCTCACACATGGGTAGTCATGAATCTCATCCAAGTAGACAGGTAAAATAAACTTAGGGAGAAGAAAACTGACATTTAAAATTGGTAAAGATACAAGTATTTTTGCAGAAATAACATCTTATACTTCTACAGCAATCTGTCTCCTTTTCTTTCTTCCAAATACATGAAAAAAAAAAAAGGCATTTCAAGTTACTGATTAACTTCAACACACCGATCTTTGATTCTGTCTAAGGTCCAATAAAATTGACTAGATGTCCTTCTACCAGAGAGAAAAACTAAAAAAATTGAATGTATTTTTTAAAGATTAGATTCTTAATATCAGCCCAAAACTCATTTGATTAGATTATATTTTATTTGTTCTTATTTCAAAGGAAATTGGGAACTTCTAAGGAGTTATTTTTCTAACATAAAACTAAATTTTGTTATCAGGATAAACCATAAAATTCCATGGGTTATCTTGTTTCTCCTGATATTTACTATTGTAGAAAGGAAAGGCTAGGATTGTGGGAAGTTGATTCTATAACCACTGGAGTGCTTATCTATTCTTAGCCTTGGCTATGGATGGAGATAAAAAGGAAAAACATTTTAAGCAGGTCACTTTGACTAAAAATGGAAAAACCTTGACCAGGGAATCAAATGAATATACCAAATAAAAATGAGTTATCATATATGGCCTTATAATGTTAAAGAGGCAAAAATATGATTAATTATCTCTATCACTGTTGAGTACTATATAAATAAGTGATTACCTACCAGGAATAAAAACACTGTACACCAGGACTACACACAGTACCTTATGGAGAATAGGTAAGAAAGAAAACTCACAGTGATTTAGAAATTCATATGCAAGGAATGTTTTGAAGAAAATATAATATCCTCGTTAACAACATGGCTCTGATATCAATGAATCGATTACCATCCGCCTGTAAGGTAGTATGAAATCAAGACTGATTGTGAAAGAGAAACTAGGTATTCATTCTAGTCCCTGGGGATCTTCTTTGTAGGGGAGGTAATTAAAGCTTTGGAATAGGGTGAGGATATCAAGGGATCAGTTGTAGGGACAGAAGGGTACATACATAATCCATGTTCACATTCAAATTCTTCCTGAATACTGGTATGCTACTGTCAAATGGTTCAGGATATGGTTATAGTGCTATGTTTTAGTTTCTGTTTATTCTGTTATGTTATGTTGTTATTACTCTCTCATTTGTATGCAATCAAGGAAAAGTTATATAATAGAATGTTTTCAGCTAATTGAAAACCCCAGTATTTCTGGGAATTTTGTTTAAATAAAAGATAAAGTTGGAGGCAACATTAAAATTCTCTGCCTTTCCTGTTTTATGCACTTCTTTTCTCATTCACTTGAGCATGTAACAATGCAGATTTGAATTACCTGCCAATTCTTATGAAACTGACATTTATCTTGGCATGCTTGGTAACATTACAAGAATATTCATCTTAAAATTCAACATGTTCCTCATAGCATTTATTCATTTTACTAGTTCAGGACTGGTTATAAGATAAGTTGAGAGCAAAAGATAACTGAACTTCAAACGACAAAGTGTTCCCACTCTAGTAGAGATTTTGTGCATTGTGTTTTCAATTACCTAAGTAGAAATTTAAAACAACTTTAAGTGCATTGTGTTTTCAATCACCTAGTAGAAATTTAAAACAATTCCAAGGAGTAACATACTGTATTACAAAGTGCTGTGGGTCTTAGTATATTGGAGTTTGGGAAGAACTCAAATGCTAGGGAAATGGAAGAAAGAACATTTCCTCTTTTCTTGATCTCCATTTAGCATTCATAATCACATTTTGTGATATAATTTGGCTGATTGGTTGGTTGGTTGGTTGGTTGGTTGGTTGGTTGGTTGGTTGGTTGGTTGGCTTAATAGTGTGTTGGTTTTTCCCATATAGAAAGTTAAAAGATCCTTATTTTTATGGCTTTTACTAGTCCAATGTCAGAAATCCTCAGATCAGGGATTCTAGGGTCTAGGAAACATATTTGCATTTTTCCTTCCCTTATTCCCAGTAGGAAGTCCAGTGCCTACATAGATTGTTTTTCAATGAACAAATGGTTAAACCACTTTTATGTTTCTGCAAATGATCGATAGAAATCTTGATTATATTGTCTTATTCTAATCTAATATTAGTGCATGTACACTCTTCACTACTGGGAGTGCATGTGATAGGATGAAGGTATTTATGGGAACGTAATACCACGCCTATGAGGGACTTCCAGTCTTAAATGAAAGGACAAAGTTACTGAGGAAATTTTGCTTCATAGGGGAAATTCACAATAGTAGGAGCAGATTGGGGTGGTAGCAGGGTGCAGCTAACCTCTCAGTTCTATATTACATATAGTCCTTTTCTGGTAAATGAGTTTGTCTGAGAGACAAGGCATTGTAGATTTGGAATTTCCTACTCCACAGATGGCAAGCATGGGGAAGTTGAAACAAGAGAAATGTGTAGGTGTGCATAATACAGAATTGGTGACAGCTGGTCAAACCCATGTGACTATGAAGGCCTTCAAAATAGTCACACTCAGCTGCACCCATTGCAGCAGGGTCAGCACATAAAGGCACAACTCCAAAGCTGAAGGAAGAGCAGAAAAAATTAACCGAGACTGATCTATTCTGGGACATCGTGACATTGATGCAACTCAACATTGGCACAACTGGACATTGGCTGCCGAAGACAAAAATGGTGGGAAATGACTACTCTGAAGTTTTTGGACCATAGTGAAATCCATCTTCCTTCTCTATTCCATTGAGGTCATACACATGAGAAGGCCTTACTGGACCCGAGAGACAGTTCAATGTCAAAATCTTCAGCCCTTAATATCACAAAGTAACCCTCACCATCATTTGGAAACTATCTTCTATTTTGGAAAAAATCTAGAGAGGACTTCCTAGCAGATTCCAGAATAAATTAATACAAAAGCTATTAACTATGCAGGATATCAGCAACTGTCAGAAAAGCCTAAAAAATCATGTACACATTTTTAGTATATTTGGTAGTTCTACCCATAAACTCCTAGGTATTATTTGTACTCAAACATGTATGGGCTTCATCAACTTTATATAAAGCCACACTACATAATAAAAGAACTCAATTGTGTATTATTTAAATAATAATATAAGGAACTGAGTTATTTACAATACTTTTTTATTCTCTCATAAAATAAGTTACTCTTTCTCTCCATTTTCCACCAAGCACGTCCTAGACAATTGAATTAAGCCATTTTAAACTATGCAAAGCACTACCCAGAATATCCAGATGCTTTCAGAAGGAAAAAGTGTGGGGTATTATGTGCTTGTTTACTTCTTTTCTTGGATTATTTGATTCAAAGTACTTTTATTGTTCATTAAATCAACTAGGGTTAGCAGTTTGTTTTCCAAGTCTTATAGACCAAGACTGCTATTTTTTAAAAAGGGAATTCACTTTTATTAAATGCAATTGTTGATTCATTCTTTTGTTGTTGAAATTCCTAGTCTGTGGCAGGCATTGTGTTAGGTTCTAGAACTATTTTAAGGAACAAGACCAGCGTGATCATTTTTCTCATGAAATATATACTTTTCTTTTAAGTGGGTTACAAATAAATGTTACCTCTTTTTAAAGATTGCAAACTTTAGACATTATTATTTTATTCAGGGGAAGCCGGGATGGCTCAGTGGGTTAAGCGCTCACTTTGCAGCCCCGGGGACCAGGGATCGAATCCCGGCCCCGGCCCGTGCGGAACCATGTGCTGAACTGGGAGCTCCCCCAGTTCAGTTCTCTCTCTGTCTCTGTCTCTGTATCTCTCTCTCTCTCTCTTTCTCTGTTAAAAATAAATAAATAAATAAAAATATATTAAAAATATTTTATTCAGCCTGTTGAATTTTCTATTTGAGTGAACTAGTTTAACGGCAGCTGTGCATAATAAGTTGCTTGCCTGCAAATTTCATCAAAAGAAATCACTGGAACAATGGACCAACTTACAAAATTTGGCAAAAATATAAAAGCTATCGTGAGAATGTTCCAGAAGAGGAGTGAGTTGAAGTAGATGCAATATTTTAAGAGATAATAATTTAGAAATTTCCAGAACTAATGAAACACATTAGATTTAAAGATCAATTTAAAAAAAAAAAAAAGGGAAATTCATACTTGAACACATTTGAGCCTGTCTATAGAAAAATAAAGACAAAGAACTCTTAAGAATAGGCAATAAAAAACAGATAACTTATCTTCAAAGAACAACAATTAGACTTGTAGCTAACTTCTTAACCGTGATCTAATTTAGCAGACTGGAATGTTTTCTCCAATAGACTAATCTGAATTCTACACAGAGCATCACTACCATTTAGAATAAGGTTGAAGCAAGATATTTTCAGAGAAAAAACCTACATTAATTTTTTTTTTTTAATTTAACATAAAATGTATTCACCCATATTTTCTTGAACTCCTATCCTGGGAATTTATTTCAAAGAAATAGGGGAAGCCAGGACGACTCAGCAGGCTAAGCACTGGCTTTGCAGCCCCGGGAAGTGAGTATCGAATCCCGGCCCCGGCCCATGCAGGCCCACATGCTGAACTGGGGTATGCTTCTCATGCGGGAGGCCCACAGCCCAGTTTCAACCCTTCGAGCTCGTGCCCGCCTGTGTGGAACAAAACCCTGTCAAAAACTGATGACGTACACCTATGGAGACTGCTCTGGGCCCTCCCCCTTCTCTCTGTCTCTCTCTGTCACTGTCTCTGTCAAAACAATAAAAAAAAATCCTTCAAAAATAATAAGATAAGTCTAAAAAGATGTATATAGAAAGCATTTATTGTTACAGCTTTGCTTATTTTATCAAAGATTTGGAAACAAGTAAAATGTCTACCAATAAGGAATTATTGAAATAAAATATGATGCATTCCTAATTTGCATTAAAAAGATTATACAGTTCTTTGTATACTCAAGCAGATGTACAGTATTACAATAAATAGAAAAAAAGAACAAGTAAAAAACAGGCTATGGAGCAGCAGGTTTCATATGATCCAATATAAGTCATAATTTTTTATCTCTATTTGTTATTAAGTTTACATATCCAGAAAAGCCTGAAAAAAGTATACCTATAATTATTACTCCTGGGGTGTGGATAAGAAAAAAATTTCCCATGTTCTGTTTTATTGGTATTCTTTACTATCACCATTTCATTTGAAAAAAAATAAAAGCTTTTTAGTAGCATCCTCTAGTTATTGAGACCTATAGTATAAAAACTACAATTATGCAGCTAACATAATGATGTTTTAGATCTCAAATTAATGTCATTTGGGTAGGCTATCATGTTAATGAAGCCTGCCCTAAAGTTTTGTTTCTTGTGGAGGTCAATTAGCTTTGCACAAAGAAGAAAACAACTCTTTTGTGCATTATCTATTATCCCAAGGAGTCAGGTTTTCAAGTCTTTACCTAAGTCTCCTGGCAAGAAACAAAGTGAGGATGTTGCAGAGCATAGAAAAGAAAAAAATGAAGAAAAAAGAAAGGAAGAAAAACACACATACAAACCATGTGAACCCAGAGGGTAGTGGCAGTTAGCCTCACTTTCACCCACAAAGAAAGACTCATATCTTATTCCCTTTGAAAAACCCTACCTTTGATATTCCCAGACCACCACATTGCCCAGGTTACAGTAAGTCAAATTGAAACAAAAGTGAATTAAGGAGGAAACTCTCATTTCTTAGCACTCCCTTTCCATTTGCTTTATTGCTTTCTCCTACTTTCTCTACTTAAAAGATTTCCTCTTTTTTCCCCATATTCATTCTCATAACAAAAGACCTCCTGAAACAGAGTCTGACTAAACCCCGGTCTATTGCCTCAAAAAGGAATTCTAATTTTTTCAGTAACAGTAAGGGAGGAGGTGGGAGTGGACACCTGATATATGGTGATAGAAGGAGAGCTGATTCTGGGTGGTGAGCACATAATGTGATGCATAGGGGATGTGATGTGGACTTGTACAGCCGGGAACTATCGGATTGTTACCAATCAATGTCACCCAATAAATTTAACAATAATAATAATAAAAAAGAACAGAGTTAAAAGAGAAAGAAAAAAAAAGATTTTCAGAAATTCAAGCCCTAAAGAAATTATTTCCCATGCACACTATTTCAAGAAGTTGCTGAACAATGAGGATATAAACCTAAGTAAGGAGACTAAATTTTCAAAATAAGGGACCCAGAGCAGGAGACTGGAGAAGTTCCAGGTTGATCACTGGGCAATAGTTCTAAAAAGAAACTAGCCCATCATGGAGGAGGAGGATGGAGGGCTCAAATATGGATGCTTACAAAGGCAGGAGCTTAAAATTGATAAAGCACAAGATGTATTTGAAAACTAGAATTCAAAAAGGTCTTATTGATCAGTTGAGAAGCTTGATATAATGATTGTGATATGTAAGCTTAGTCAAAGAAAAATAACAAAAACATAGGAATTACTAACTCTAGGGAAAAAAAACAAATATAGATAATATGCACAAGATAGATAATAAAATTATACTACTTGGCTCAGTTCTGAACAATATTACCATAGTCATATTAAGATAAATATTGATCAAAAAGTCAACAGAAGTGGTTGACAACACTATATTACAACAATAGAGAGTAAACATGAGATTAAGTAAGAATGCTAAATCCTCATTTCTTAAAAAATATATATAATAACTAAAATTGATAAGTTAAGAAATAGCATTATAGAATATAAGAAAGCGAATGGCAAAAGATATAACCAATAGAGTTTTTGAAAGAACACACCAAGAATAAAAAGTTTGAAGGAAAGCTAGGATGGCTCAGCGGGTTAAACGCTCGCTTTGAAGCCCCGGGGACCAAGGATCGAATCCCAGCCCCGGCCCATGCGGACCCACATGCTGAACTGGGGTGTGCCCCCAGTTCAGTTCTTGCCGGGACCTATGTGGGAGGCTCCCGGCCCAGTTCCTGCCCTGCGTAGCCCTGTGCCCACCTGTGGAGTGAAACTATATGGAAAACTAATGTCAACTATGGAGACTGCTCTGGGCCCTCCCCTTTCTCTCTGTCTCTCTCTGTCTCTGTTTCTCCCTGTCAGAAATCAATAAAATAAATCTTAAAAAAAAAAAATTGGGGACTCGGGAGCTATTTTTTAATGTCAGTCTTATAAAGGTATTTTAATATATAAACATCTATGTATGTGTATTACTTGGAAAAATAAAATTATTTAACTAGAACAGAAATGAATGAAACTTGGGAGGGAAAGAGAGAGAGAAGGAGGGAGAAACAGAGGGAGAAAGAGAGGAAGGAAAGGAGGACGGTAGATTCCATCTATGTACTTCATTATATTAACCAGTTTAAAAAGATGGTGTGTATAGTCAATTCTATACATACTGTAAAAAAATGATGAACAGTTGCTCTCAACATTAAAATTCAGTAATGTATTCACAATCATGGCCAATACCACAGATAATTAAAATAAATAAATCTATTGTCGTGAAAAATGGCCACAGTATATTGTAAAATTAAAAAAGTGTAAGCGTGCATATATTCATATGCATATATTTATATATGTGTATAAGTATAGGTATAGAATTATACTCAAAGTTTTAGTACTATGCAGTTTTTCTTAATGGAACACCAATGAGTATACTTAAACTAGATGATCAGCTTTTATTTCTGATATATGTATGCAGATTTTTACTATTGCAAAATTTTCTAAACTTTCTATCATTTCTACACAGAAAAATTATATTATATATTTGTTTTTATTCATAACATCATTTTGATTATAGAAACTTTCTTATTTTTCTTTCTTTTCAGAAAAAGTGTTATAATCCATCTGCTACTTCTTTCTTCTGTTTGTTAATAAATAACTTAGAATTATTACTGCCAAAAATTGAATTAAAATATTTATTTTTATATCATTTTCTTGTATTGGTCTGCAATTCAGAGAAGCCTTAATCTTAGGAAAAACTGTGAAATGAAAGAGATCAATTTTAATGGCTTCCTGACTCCTATTTTTGCCTCTGTTACCTGCATTTCGTTTCCCAGGGTTCTCTTGTACTCCCTACTATTTTCTCTCATGCTAACTAAGTGAGACGGATTCTATTAAAGCTATTACAATTTGATTTTTTATTAAGTTCTATGTAGTTTACATTCCAGATAGTCTTTTAAGTCTTTTGATGCTTCCCATGGTTCTGACCTGGGTCCTACTTAATTTAATAAATACTCAGTTGCTCTTGGACTGTGCACCCACAATATCTTGTACATACCTCAGTTTTAGTACTGCAGAATTTTTCTTAATAAAACACCAATTAATATACTTATACTATGGGAAAGCTGGGATGGCTCAGCGAGTAAAGCGCTGGCTTTGAAGCCCTGAGGACTGAGGATCGAATCCTGGCCCCGGCCCATGCGGACCCACACGCTGAATTGGGGTGTGCCCCCAGTTCAGTTCTTGCCGGGACCTATGTGGGAGGCTCCTGGCCCAGTTCCTGCCCTGCGCAGCCCTGTGCCCACCTATGGAGTGAAACTATATGGAAAACTTATGTCAACTATGGAGACTGCTCTGGGCCCTCCCCCTTCTCTCTGTCTCTCTCTGTCTCTGTTTCTCTCTGTCAAAAATCAATAAAATAAATCTTAAAAAAAAAAATAAAAAATAAATATATATATACTTATACTAGATGATTGGTATTGTCCATTCCTATTGTAAAATATAATGACTGATGCCCAAAGCATGCTAAAATCACTCAGCTTCCAGCTGTATTCTGGTATAACCATGGATTTCTGTTCCTACCAATTGAGTTATTATGCTTATGGAAACGTTATTCCAAACCAGTTGTCTTTGCTATTTAATTACATAATTAAATTTTATGTTGGAAGCAGTGAATGAAATACAACATGAAAAAGAGTTGTTTCTGTGAAAACATATGTCAATATTTTTAAAAGACTGAATAAAGTTGAGTTGCTGAAAAATACTACTATCAAAGTAAGTCTAATACAACTCTAAGAGGATCTGCACCATTATTTTTCAAATGTCTTTAGTTTTTCACTCAACTTTAAAAAGATACAGACATTTTTAAAAAAAGATACAGACATTAAACCTTACACCCAGCATTTTGTATACAGTTTATAAAAGAAAAATAATGTGAAGAAAAGGCCTTGACATATCAAAAGGTCAATGGAAGAATGTACAATTTTGTTTTAAAATAAAATATTAAAAGGTTTTAAAATTTTTTTGGATAACCAGATTTTTATTTGGTTAGCAAGTCAACTTCTGGACCAAATTGCATTAGATAAAAGAACTTTAACTGAACATAAAAATCATTTATTTGTAATCTGCCTCCCCTACCGGGATGTTAGGTCCTTATGAGTAAATATCATATATTGGCCTTATTATTCTCCAGCACCAGTGAAATGCCTGGGCACTTAGTAAATGTTTATCTCCTAAAATTTTTCAACAGAGCCTCTTTGAATAACATACTGCCAAATTTTTAATTTTTACCTTCAAATTTTTCTATAAAATTTATATTAAACACCATAAATCCAAATTGAAGCCCCTAGGCAAAAACTTTACTTACTTCTAAAGAAAAAGAAAAAGAAAAGAAAAACCTATTTATCTGCCTCTGCTCATGTGGTTTGTCTACTTGGAATGCCTCTCACCAATTTCAATATGCTATCCAACCGTAACCCTAATTGAGACAGTTATTCAGTGTGAAGTGTTTCTCCTCTGAAATTACTTTCCTGTCTCCTTCCAACTGACCTGGTAGTTGGCTATTTTAATATTTTGGTATTGAATCACAAGTCATGATAAGTCAGCTCCTGTGGAAAGTTTTGGCACTGGCTGAAGATCCAACATTGAACTGAAGGAATTGACTGGGCTCTGAGCTAAATGCACAAGTGTCAGAAATGCCAGAGCAGCTGAGACATAGCACCTAGCAATTTATAAAAGTTTAATCATGTTTCAGACAAGAGCCAGCCCACGATTTTCAAAAGCTCAGACCACAGAAAAAGCCATGATAGGCGAAGGAACAGAATCATAAGTCTGAGTGGAAGGCTACCATCATCCTTTTTTTTCTTTTTTTTTCTTTTTTCTTTTTTCTTAAAGATTTATTTTATTGTTTTTGACAGAGAGAGACAGAGAGAAGGGGGAGGGCCCAGAGAAATCTCCATAGTTGTATGTCATTTGTTTTTGACATGGTTTCCTTCCACACAGGTGGGAGGAGGCTGCGCAGGGAGGGAGCTGGACTGGGGGCCTCCCACGTGGGAGGCACGCCCCCTCGAGCCAGGAATTGAATCAGGGGGTGAGAACCGAACTAGGGGGGCCTTCTGAATGGGAGGCACACCTCATTTCAGCATATGGGTCTGCACAGGCCAGGGCTGGGAATCAGTCCTCGATCCCGAGGGCTGCAAAGCAGCACTTAACCCGCTGAGCCATCCCGGCTTCCCCTATCATCCTTGATTTGTGTTGTGAACTCACAGACCTCAACAAGAAGTCAGACCCTATGCAGACCACAGGACCATGCAATCGGTGTGACTTCTCTCCTTCCAAGCTCGGCTGGGTAGAGTTACCAGGCCAACTTTGGTGTAAGGCAGCAATGGAAAAGGCAGACCAAAATCAGCTGCACATACCTGTGAACTGGCAGGCAGTGAGAACACAGAGGTAGCACAGACTCATCGTGAAATCCCAAGGGGAAACTGGATCTCCGGTATGGAGACCAACAGAAACAACAATTTATTATGAGAGCTCAGAAGACCGACTAGTTCACCAGACCCCATGTCTGAAGTAGTGAATTAATTTTAAGCTAGAAGAATGGGGAATTAAAAAGAAGGCACTGAAGCTATAGATACTTTCTGCATTAGAAAATGTGTAGGCAATGAATGGTTGGACTGAGACTCGCATGTGGTGTATCAGATCAGCCAGATAGTATGACCTTGGAAGAGATATAGCTGGGACACATAGCAAAGCATCCCTGTTAAAGTCACTTCAATTTAGAAAGTGGGCTGAGATTATTTTGTAGCATAGCTAACCTAGAAATTACTGAGCAAGTCTCCTAAAATATATTTTAAAACACAAGTTTTAGAATTTTTAGACAGGTTTTGGTAAGTGATTGGGTGGAAAGAAGCATACTGGGGGATGCCGGGATGGCTCAGCATGTTGAGCACTCATCTTGCAGCCCCAGGGTCTGAGGATTGAATCCCAGCCCCGGCCCATGTGGACCCAAATGCTGAAGTGGGGTGTGCCCCCAGTTTGGTTCTCACCAGGATGAGCTTCCTATGTGGGAGGCCCCTGCTTTGGCTCCCGCCCGGGCAGGAGGCCTCAGCCTGTTCCATCCCTGTGCAGCCCTGCCCCAACCTGTGGAAGAAACTGTGGGAAACTAATGACGTACAACTATGTAGACTGCTCTAGGCCCTTCTCCTTCTCTCTGTCTCTCTGTCTCTCTGCCTCTCTCTCTCTCTCTGTTAAAACAATAAAAACAAATCTTAAAAAAAAAAAAGAAGCATACTGCTATTGAGCTGTGCAGCTCTTAAGAAGCTTCTTTATTCACCATAATAATTAAGAAAAAATTTCCAGTTACCAACTGAGCATGCTCTAGGACCATGGGTCTGGATTTCTAGAGAAGGTAGTTTCTATGACTTGACAAAAACCTAAGTAAACCACTCTTCAGATTTGTTAACTACTTATTAATTAAGAACCTGAAGGCAGACTCTCTAAACTTGTTACTTTAGTGAAATTTTGAGTTTTGTTTTGTTTTCATTCTCTGTTTTAATATTGTCATGTTTATTCCTTATGTAATTTCGTAGAGAATAAATTTTAACACAATTCTTACATATGCAGCAAATCTATATCTTCATCTTTCATAAAATATTGCCTGGTTTCATGCTTTTTTTTTTTTAAGAGCTATAAGTCAATTTCACTGATTTGGTCCAAGAATTTTAAAAAATCAAGTGTTGGTTGGTTGGATAGTCTGAATCTTACCTTTTTGTCTTGTTTTGTTTTATTATATCTGTTTCTTAGTGTTAATTGCCTCAAATCTTTTTTTATTTAAAGACTTTTTTTTTAAAGCTATTTTTATTTTATTTATTTATTTTAATTGTTTTTGACAGAGAGATAGAGAGAGGAGGGAGATACAGAGACAGAGAGAGAACTGAACTGGGGACACTCCCCAGTTCAGCATGTGGGTCGCACAGGCCGGGGCCAGGATTCGATCCTCAGTCCCCGGGGCTGCAAAGTGAGCGCCTAACCCACTGAGCCATCCCGGCTTCCCCCTCAAATCTTTTTAAACACAGGCAGGTGTCAAATAATAATATAGCAGTTAATAATTATTGAGTACTTACTATATGAAAGAACTTATGTTGGACACTTTATTTACATTACTAAATAGAATCGTCACACATTTCATCAAGCATATACTCTCATATTTGCTGTTTTTCAAATAAAGGAAGTAAAATTCATTTAGGTTAAGCAACTTGCCTAAGACCACACAAATAGTAAGAAGTAGATCTAAAATTTTTAACCCAGGTCTTAAATTTTTAAGTTGTACATTTAACCACAATAGTGTGTGTGTGTGTGTGTGTGTGTGTGAATGTGTGTGTTACTAAAATGTTCTTTTTCCTTTATTCTTTTATACAAAAATATTTTTTTTCTTTTACAGAAATCTGTTGAACATTTAGTGCATTAACCAATGTGTAGGATATTCAATCAGAGTCAGAAATGACTAAAACTCAATCCCAGTGCTCAGAAGCTTATCGTAGATATTAAATATTTTCCAATTAAAATGACAGCTTTTGGGGAAGCCAGGATGGCTCAGTGAGTTAAGCGTTCACTTTGCAGCCCTGGGGAACCAAGAATCAAATCCCGGCCCCACCCCGTGTAGACCCATATGCTGAACTGGGGAGTGCCCCCAGTTCGGTTCTCACCAGTGTGAGACCCCGGCCCAGTTCCTGCCCTGTGCAGCCCCACCCACCTGTGCAATGAAACTATGTGAAAAAACCAAAGATGTGCAACTATAGAGGCTGTTCTGGGCCCTCCCCTTTCTCACTGTCTCTGTCTCTGTCTCTCTCTCTCTCTCTTTCTCTCTCTCTCTCTGTCAAAAACAATAAAAATACATCTTTAAAATGACAGCTTTTAAGTGGAAACAACATTGAATAGATATTTAGCCCTTCAATTTAGCCTAGGAAATTCAGATGTCACAGGAAGGAAATGAAGGGTCTTTCACTGCACTTCACAGAGAGTAACTTGAACATTGTGAAGAGCAGACTCCTATATCTATTGAATACTAATGGGATTTGTGTCATTATTCTTGGCTGTGGAACATATTTTTAATATGTTTGTCTATGTGATAAGATTGTAAGGTTCTTAAGTGTTGAAACTGCTTTTATGCTTCTGTATTGCCACAAAGCCTGGGGCCCTGCTTGTCACTCAAAATTGCGTTGAACTGAATTGAGATAGGATCTTTTATCAGCATTTAGTCTTTTTTCATGAAATACTTGGGAAATTTCTCATCTTTTTCTTTCACAGCACTTAGGCCACTGTAGAGCTAAGCAAGCTAAAGTTTGCCCACAATTCTCGTTTCCAATGCAAAATCAAGTCCTGCCCCTACTCTCTTTCTCAAGCAACTGTTTCCTGTACTTTTTTTTATTTTATATGATCCTTTTTCTGGATTACAATGACTTCCCTCAATAAATTGAGAATTATTAATACAAATGATTTTCTGACAACCCCTTTTGATAGCAAAGTAGAAATTTGAAAGATTATGTTTTGAATTTAGGGACTCTGCCTCTCAACAAAATGATATAAAATATCCTTAATATTAAAGGTCGCTACCAACGTATTAATATTAGCAAAACTCTCAGACAAAATATGTG
The DNA here is from genome assembly GCA_004027555.1 of Craseonycteris thonglongyai. NCBI lineage: Eukaryota > Metazoa > Chordata > Mammalia > Chiroptera > Craseonycteridae > Craseonycteris > Craseonycteris thonglongyai. Next base: position 26,233 of record PVKE010015070.1, read on the forward strand.
TTTTTTTAAAATATACATTAAGGGACACCACGGTAGCTCAGCAGTTGAGCATTTGCCGTGCAATCACGAGGTCTAGGGTTTGATTCCTGGCCCCAGCCCATGCAACCCCATGTGCTAAATAGCTGCACAATTGGTAACCACCAGGATGGCTCGGGCAGCAAAAGTCCTCGCTTCCCATGTGGGAGGCCCTCCCCTGGTTCAGTTCCTGCCCCATGCAGCCCACATCCACCTGTGTAGAATGAAACTACATAACAATTAATACAACTATGGAGCCTGCTCCGTGCCCTCCCAACTTCTCTCTCTCTCACCTCCACTCAAAAACAATAAAATAAATCTTAAAAAAATAAAAATATCGAATTTAGAGGGTTAAGGGTTGGGAAAATGGGTATAGGTTCAAAAGCTACAAACTTCCAGTAATAAGATATTTAAGTCCTGGGGGTATAATAAAAAATACTGCAGTGTATATTTGAAAGTTGTTAAGAGATTATATCTTAAAAGTTCTCATCACTAGAAAAAAATTTTAACTACATGAGGTGATAGATGTTAATTAACCTCCTTGCAATTATTTTGCAATACATATCTCAAAGCATTATGTTATACACCTTTAACTTATACAATATTACATGTCAATTAAATCTCAGTAAATTGGAGGAAAAATGTCTGATTCAATAATGAGTCAAGATCTGTGAATTGCTTCCTACAAAGATACTTATAATTCACATAATCACTTGCAGGGCAACAGAATAGCAAATCAGGAATGGTATTTCCTATTTTTGTCATTGGCTCAGATGGTAAAGTGATTAGCATTCTATTATGAAAACTTTATAAAATAAGAAAGCAACAGTTCAATAGCATATGCCCCAGTGGTTTAAAAAGTGAACAGCTGTAACTTTATGGGTGGAATGCTTTTTCTACCACTTCCGACCTGGCCTGTCCTAAAGAATCAGAAAGATTTTATTTCCCTGTCCTATACTGTGTGCTATGTTGTGTTTGACAGACATAAGGGTTGTAAAGCAGAACAAAATTGTTCATTAGAATCATCATTATTGGCAAAGAGGCAGATGCCAAATGTTTACAAACTCTTGAAGACTGGCTTTAGATCTTAACTGTTCTGCTTTTGTTTGTTCTAAAGCGGAAGGTTAAATGAATTGCCAGTGTGTTGTGTTACACTTTTTTGTTTTCCATAACTCTATACATACTGAGCCTTCTGCCTCACAAGAAATACAAAGTAGAGCTTAACCCAGTTCTTACCACAGGCTCAAAGATTCTCATTCTAAAATCAATACTTTACATTTTCCTTGTTAGAAAATTAGCAATGCAGCTCATATTCCTTGGAGCAGCGGATGAAGGGAAGAGATAATTTGTATAGATTACCCAATTTCCTGTGGGTAAATGAGAACACAAAGAGAGGAAAGAATGGAGAAGGAAAATACCAGAGTAGCCGAAGACAAATGGGCCACTCAAAAGCGGTTGCCTGGAATGTAGGGAATGAAAGCCTGAGGTAATTGTTTGAAACTGAATGAGTCAATTGTTTAATACTACTTTAAAATATTCAAAAACACCATAACCTCTAAGTAAAATCAATGTTTTTATAACCAAGATAACCAGAGTAGTACAAAGCCATGGCTCCTCCCAAAAAATACTTGAAATATAATTGTTATAATTAGTGCTATAAGGCATGTTGTGTAAACCACATATTGCAAATTTTAAAATGTATTCTAAAATTGGAAGGGGCCTATAATGGATAATGGAGACAGAGGAAACATTTTTTCTTAACAATTAGATCCTTAGATTTTTATCATGGATGTGTACCATGGTAGCAACTTCAAGTTCTGGTTAATAAAATGGGTCACACCCAAGAATAGAAAGAAAAGAGAGAGAAAATGATCTCTTAAGTGTAACTAAATTAATTCAGATGTCATATTAATAAACTCATATCTCTTGTCATCTCAGCATCAGACATGACCTAGGAGACAATAGGAAACCCCGCTTACCAGTTTAGGAGCTATTAATTATTGGTGGTGGAGTTCAAACATGATAGGTCTCGCCCACTATTATAATCTTAAAATCTCCCATCAGGAGGAAAGATTCATCCTTTTACAACTGGCCCAGACTCTACCTTTAGTGCAGGCGTCAAACTCAGCTAAGCATGTCCTCACCTCTGGCCAGCAATGAGTGTCAATCTCTAGACTGTTTCAGTAGACTGTTCTGTTTTCTTTTAAGTGATCGAGAGAGAAAGAACAAGTCCCTTCTCACGGTTCACGCGAGGGTCAGGAAAGTTGCACGGAAAGGCAAAGGATGTTAATCCGTAATCATGGATGGTTACCAGTGCTTTATGTGTTCAAATGAGTCCAAGAACATGTTTGCTGAGTAAAAGCCAGTCAACATCATTTTATTTTTTATTTATTTATTTTTTAACACTTAATGCCCTCTCCCCATGCCCCCACAGCCCTCCCCCCTCACCTCACCATTTTTTATGTAATTTTTTCTTTATACATTTGGGTAGAAAGTAGGTCACAAACTTCAGTGCCCAGATGCCTAGCTGGCCCCCTCCAAACCTTAATCTACATGTGGGCTTCCTAGAAACGCCTAGTATATCTCAGGAGTGATGATTTCAGTTGTCTTGAAACAATGAGTAATTTTTCACTTCACCTCAGATTTGACACAAAGAACTTCATCTGGCAACATTTTCTGATGCAATAAAGCTACTGATTGCTTTAATTATTAATACATTAAGTTAGTTTAATTCGACAAAATGCATTTAGTGATTTGTGTTTTCTCCACTATGAATGAACTTGCTATCAGTCTACGACCCTCAGGAATTTACCCTCTAGCTGTTGCAGATGACTACTAGGGAAACAACTTTTAGAATATTTACACAGCAAAATATAGCCAAGGACCAAAATAATATAGGACAACTATGTCAAGGTCGAGGGAAGTTCACTTTCTAAATATAACAATAAAGGGTAAATGAGAAGATAACTCTACCGTCACTTTCTGTCATCAGCATATGCCTAGTGATTTATTTTAGACTGACTCTGGCTTTGGAAAATGCCCAGCAGTCAAAGGTCTGGGGAGATCTCTTGAAATTTTCAACAGCAGTAATAAACTTGGAAGAAGTTGCTAGCAAGATGCTACACAGCCCAAAGTAGCCCAAATATTCCAAACACGCAGCAGTGGTGATGCACTCATCCATCCAACCACACATTTCTAATGTCCCTCCACATGCCACTCAGCAACCTGGGTTTCTGAGTCATCTCAGTAATAGCCAGAGTCATACACAAATAGAACCTTCAACATGCTTTTAAATCTGAAAATCACTTAAGACTGAGAGGAAAATGAAAGCCATTCAACGTACCCTTCGAAACTGGAGTAAATTTACCTCAAATGGTAGGGTGAGATTCCTAAGAATCTAAATGATTTCAGTAGGAAAGATTTTGTGGTTGACAGACTGAAACTTAAGGCGACATAAATCAAGAAGAGTCCTTTTATAAGAGAACCTATAAGAGTTATTATAGATATTTTTGTATTTACTAACAAAGTTTATTTTTTTTAATAATAATAGCAAACTTTTCAATACTTTCTATGTGCCAAGCACTTTGCATACATGATCTCGATTTTAAGCGACATTCCCTTTCACAGATGAACTTTTAGAACTTGCCCAAAGTCGGTACGTATAGTAAATAATAAAACTAGGATTTAAAACCAGGGTTGTATGATTTCAAAGCCATTCTACAGCAGTGATGATGGTAGTGCTGGTATAAGGAGGGATGGGCAGGGAAGGACCGCCATTTACTGTCTACAATGTCTTTGTGCTCTTCCGGAGTTTCTCCCTTAAGCTTTCAAGAAACTCTGATATCCATGTGGTCTCCATGTCTTCTTTTGAAGACCTTTCTGTAGCCAATCTTTCAAGCTTTGCTTCATCTGAGGCGTCACTGATGTGCTGTTTAGAGTGGAGTCTTTGAGGACTGAATTCTAATAAAGGTGCTTTTTACACTCTGCCATCTGCCTCCTCTATTGGTTAATGGGAATGGCTGGGTGATACTGTAGCTCTCTGTCTGTAACCTGAGCACTGGGTCCCCCTTTGCCTTGGCAGCTATTTCCCTGCCATAATTAATGCCCTGTTTCCTATGGCTAGGATGAGGGCACTTAAAACATTTTTTTGCCAAGAAGCGTTGAGTCTTGCTTATACTTCACCAAGCTGAATATAGATTTTTACATAGCATGGAATTATAACCTTTCCTGGTTTTCGCCATTATGCCTCTCAATGGCACCTGCAATTCATTGACATTACCTTTAATTACTTTACCCTAATAGCCAGTTTGTCTTGGACCCTATCAGGAATCATAATGAATCGTAATCATTAAAATACCTTTCTGTGGGGAAATTAATGATGTTTTTATTTGTTTGTTTGTTTGTTTTTTACTATCAGTGCTATTAATTCATAAATATGATTAGGGGAAAAATATATTTAAAAAACAGTAATGTTTCCTCCAAAACTCAATTGGCCACCATCTTTTCACATTGGTCTTATTTCAGGGTGGAAAAAGTACCGGTTCCCAAGCAACAGACTGAAATCTGCACGCTACATGGGATGACACTCCAGCTAGATCTCTCCCCTCTGCTCTAGATGTTTATTAGTAGTTGCAAAGAGATAACATTTCCTCTATGCCCCGCATGTTGCTCAAACTAAATGTACCTAAAAATAAATTCCCAAGCCAACAACCTCTTTTATATTCCTGGTCTCTCTTACTAGAACCCCTTCTAACTCATTCATGTAAACCAGAAACCTGAGAGTTTAATCATCTAACACTAAGGTCTATCCTGTCATTTCCACCTCCTAAGTAGCTTTTAGCTAAACCCCTTCTTAGCTTCTCCTACCACTTCTATTGTCAGCACCCTTGTTAGTGAACATGCTAGTCATGCTGCTACCTACCACACCCACCCAGACCTGTCCTCTCTTGCTTCTTTCATGAAGAAAGTATTAGTCCAGTTTTCAAACAAGGGCTGCCAATAAATGGACCAGAGCAGACACTCCTGTGCCAAGAGTCTAGCCAGTGATTAATGAGGTCACTTAAGTCAGAACATTCTGTTCACAAGAGGCAGCAGCATCTACTGATTAGTTCCTACTATAATTTGTATGTGGAATATATGGGGGACTGACCTATCCATAGACAGAGCAAAGCAGAGTAGACACGCTGAATGGAGCCAAGAATTTTGTGTTAGAAAAATAGAAAGAGAAGTTCTTCCTTGGAGGTGCTGAATCACAGAGAGATTGATGACTACAAATCTGGCACACAAGCACACAGAATGAACCCTCATTTTTATTAAGAAAATCCGCCTCTCTGCCTTGCAACCAGAAGGAGGTGGCTCACCCAGATAGAGGGCTCAGGAGTAGCTGTGCAGTCATAGTCCCTTTGAGGAGGTACAGGTTTGTTTGTAGGGTTGAACAAGAGTGGACAAACTTTTCCAGGAAGGAGGGATGAGCCATCCATGTATGGCAAAGATAAAGTGAATACTGCCCTGGCCAAAGCCAGGTTTGGCGATTTTATTTTGAAACAATTCCAAGGAAATAGTAAATGCAAGTAAATTTCTTCGTCCCTCTGAATCGTTCTCCCTGCATTGACCCTTCTAGAAGGATAGGCCCCAAATGATTAAAAGTCGTTACTTTTAAATGAAAAATGTGAGACTTTAAAGATCTTTTAAATTACTTGTATTCCCTCCCGCCATTCCCCCCCCCCCCACTCCACCCCCCCATCCCATCCCCCAAAATATGCATGCACTGGTTTTGGGATAAAGAAATGAAAAAGCAAAATGAAAGGACATAAGAAAAGAAAATGAAGTTCAGGAGCGTCAGAGCTGGGCGACTGCCCCTGGGTGACTAGACAGTCGCAGTGGGGAGGCACATGCTCTGGTCCCAGGTAGCCTGGCTGATGGTAGGTAAGAAAACACAGGGCCACCATATGACTTGGCTTCAGGAAAACCTTTCTGTTTGTAACCGGTATTCTGAGACCACTTAAAATCAGATCCAAAACTAATAGTTCCCAACGCTGAAGTGCAATGTCAAGCAGAATGGTCTGACTTGCCAGGTTTCTATGGTTAAAATTAATGCCTGGCTTGGCAAAGGCTGTTGTACGAGCAATTGGAACCATCTGAGAGGAGCCAGCACCGTCTGAGTTTCCTGACTCCTAGGTCCCTTTGAATTATGTCTCTGCATTTATCTGCCTCCCCTAAGAACGGAAAGAGGGGCAGGCTAGTCATAAGGATGGAAATAGAACCTTAGATCCAGTAATGTGCAAAATCAGAGTATGAGGGGAAAAAACAATACTATCTAAAAAGAAGTAGGCATTGTCTCTGGAGTATGGGGAAGAGTTTCGTGGGACGACACAGATATGAATTTTACATGTTTTTAACCAAGGAATACAAAACACTATTTGGGAAGAGCTAGCCAAATTCCTTCCAAGCTTTGGATGAGAAAGGATGAGCAAGAAGAAGCAATGGGGGAAAGCCGGGACGGCTCAGAGGGTTAAGCGCTCTCTTTGAAGCCCTGAGGACCGAGGATCGAATCCCGGCTCCGGCCCAGGCGGACCCACATGCTGAACTGGGGAGCTCCCACAGTTCAGTTCTCACTCTATCTCTGTCTCTGTATCTCTCTCTCTTTCTGTAAAAAATAAAAAATTATAAAAAAAAAGAAGAAGCAATGGCCTTCACCTAGACCTCACCTTCAGAGTTCTGTGGTACCGTGCAACCAGACGTGACTAACACAGGTGCAGGGCTTGAGCAGGCTGACAGGCAACAGAGCTTTAGAAGAAATGTAAATTGGGGTGTTGGGCTGTGGAAAATTGAGGAGCCATGAAGACAGCTGCTTCCAAACAATAAATTGGGACCTGCAGTCTATATGTGATGACTCCAAGTTTCTTTATCTCCAGCTAGATCTGTGCCCTGAGCAGCATTCTGTGGTTTCAAGGGTTTGCTGGGGTCAGTTGTGACTCAACCAGTAACAATGAAGAGCCACACCACCACTGGCCAATGGGAAAAAAGGCTGACACATGCTACATGGAATAGGAATGTTAGAACACTCCTCTACCCTTGTGTCCTACTCAACTGCTCCAAACCAGGTTCCCAGTTTGGGCTGAAAAATACACCTTTCTCTTAATCACTAAAGATAATGTGAGAAGACTTCATCCTGGGAATGAAAACTGCTTTCCTGACTAGAATTGTTAGGTAGTGAAAGGAGACAGCTATTAAAAAACAAACAGATCATGTAAGTATGAATACATCTTCATTACATAAAACAGTAGCGCCCATCCAAGCAGGCATGACTTTTCTAGTGCTATAGAACGAAGCCTAACTCGCTTTTAACAATCCTTTTGGGCCCCAGAACTATGAGGGAACTATTCAAAGGAAGTCTAGTACAGATCATCTTAGTAAGGAAAAGACTAATATGCAAAAAGTTTTTCTAGAAATTGGAATGAAGAAAACTGAGAGAATGAGCTATTTCATCAATAGAGGGGGTATATAACAACAAAGAAAAGCAGAAATGGTCTGAGACTGAACTAATGTCACAGACATAAGAGTAGCCTGTCTTGATGAATTTCATGTCACTTTGCAGGTGAAGAGATCCCTTTTTTCTCAAGGAAATCTGAGTGAATGAGATTTGGGAAATCAAAAGATTCAGGCTATCATCTCTTGCCGGGTCAGTTTTTTTTAATTGACTATATATATATATATATATATATATATATATATATATATATATAT
>PVKE010015071.1:0-33992 GCA_004027555.1 Craseonycteris thonglongyai
TCTCCTTTTAGTTCTGTTAGTAGTTGCTTTATAAATTTTGGTGCTTCCTGATTCGGAGCATATATATTGATGAGTGTGATGTTTTCTTGTTGTATTGTCCCTTTTATCAAGATGTAATGACCATCTTTATGTCTTATTATTTTTTTAATCCTGATGTCTTTTTCATCAGAAATCAGTATGGCCACTCCAGCTTTTCTCTCTGTCACATTTCTTGAGGCTGGAGGTCCAAGATCGAGGTGCCAGCAGATTCAGTTCCTGGTAAGAGCACGCTTCCCGGCTGCTGACAGCCAGCCCCTGCTGTCTTCCCATGACCTTCTCTCTGCATGTGTCTGCAGAGAGGGCATCTCTGTCTGGAGAGACAGCATCTCTCATGTGTCTTCCTCTTCTTGTAAGGACTCTCATCCTGTGTGATTAGCGCTCCACCTACTATTACGACCTTACGACCTCATGTAACCAAAATGTCTCCATCAAAGTCCTATCTCCAAATATGGTCACATTAGAGGTTAGGTTAGGACTTCAATATATGAATCTGATGGGGACACAATTTAGTCTGTAGCACCGCTCAGTCCCTAGTGCCAGCCTCCAGAGAAAACCGCGTGCAGCCATTCTCTGATGTGAGTCATTTTAGTGATTATTTCTGAAATTCTGTTCTATGCTTATGCATGTGTTTTGAACCATAGATATTTAGATAATGTGGTTATTGGTGTCATGTAGTAATGATTAGGAAATTCATTATCTCGTAGCTCCCAGCTTTAGAGTTTTTTTTTTTAATTTTATTGTTTTTGACAGACACAGAGAGACAGAGAGAGACAGAGAGAAAGTGGGGGGGCAGAGCAGTCTCCATAGTTGTATGTCATCAGTTTTTGAGATGGTTTCATTCCACACAGGTGGGCGGGGGCCGTGCAGGGTGGGAACTGAGCTGGGGGCCTCCTGCATGGGAGGCACGTCCCGCGAGCTGGGGATGGAACTGGAAGGTGAGAACCAAACTGGGGGTTTCCCACATGGGAAATAAAACTCAGTTCAGCATATAGGTCTGCACGGGCCGGGGCCAGGATTTGATCCTTTGTCCCCAGGGCTGCAAAAGAAGCTCTTAACCCACTGAGCCATCCGGCTTCCCCTAAAAGTAAATTTTTTTTTAACCAGTATTAATTTTAACTTTTTCAGTGGGTTGACTTTGTAACCTTAGACAACAAACTTTCATGTCTTGCTCTACTTGAACTCCCATTCCTTCTGTTAAAGCTCTCACTTTGGCAATTCTATTTCAAATTTGCCAAAATGCCTTCTCATTTTTGATTACTACTTTTTAAAAATGGTAGCTTGCTCTTGTTTTGGACCCAGTATTTTCTCAAACAACTCTGATGTTACTAATTAGAATTAAAAAAATAATACTCTTGTTTCCAAATGATCTGGTGCTTTTTGTGTGTGTGTGTGTGTGTGTGTGTGTGTGTGTGTGTGTGTGTGTGTGGCGGGGTGGGGAGGGGTATGTTTTATTTGTTCACCTTTGTCCTCTGTGTGCTTTTTTCCTCAGATGTCTGGTAATTTTGGCGGCTCATTTATATTTTTGAATGAAGGATGGGGATGGCTAATGTCAGCAGATGGCATATATCTTTTTCCCAAGACACCTTTCCCTGGCTGATGGTGATGCCTGTGTGTCAATGTCCAGGCTTTCGTTCATAACGGGACTTGAGGGCCGGAAGTGGAAACATGGGCTGTTTCCTGCCCTACCTACCCCCATCCTTCACTTTCTTTAGGATCAGCGTTTTGACGTCAGCCTGGGCCACTGAGTGTGTCCGTTGTTCGAACCGAATGGAGTGAGAGGGGGTGGGTGGGGCCAAGTGAGAGAGACTTGCTCTTGATTATCCTCCTCAGCCCCTCAGTGCTGTGACCTGTGGGCTTGGGGTCTCCCTGGGACTCTACAGAGAAGAACACGTCCCTTTATAGCTGCTGGTGTTCGAGGCTGCAGCTTTCTCCTCCCTAAGTTATACAGCAGCTCCAGGGCTGTAGGATCTCTGTCGTCCAGAAGGCTGGTAGAGACCCTGGTGCCATGTAGGCACCTGTCCTGCTCACTTGTCATTTTTGGCTTGATCCTGTTTACGTTCCTTCACAGGAACATGGAAGAAGATGATCAGTAGATGCTGGGACTCAAGTCCGCCACGTTGAGATGGCATTTTGCATCTTTTAAGACAACGCCTTGCTACCAACACGGTTTGCTTGTCCCTTTAGGTATCCAGGACAAATAAAAATCACTCTACTGTGTTATAATGCATTCTGGCCCCAAAGATGCTCCAAGCAATGAAGAGTGTTTGTTCTCAAACCACTATGGTTTCAAATTCTCGTGATGACAGTTTTCGTTGTTTGCCCTCACTTTTTCCCTTCTTGCCACCCTCGTGGTGTTGCCCATAATATACACTCCTCCTCAGATTGGCAGCTTCCGATATGAGGTAAGTTATCCGTAAAAAAAGAGTCAGTAAGTTCCGGGGGTATTTTGCCATAGATTCCTTTAAGCAGCGATAAGAGGGCTGTCTGGTAAAAAATGAGCCATAAATGACTGTTTTTCATATTATGTGGCTGAATATGTTTTGGAAAGCCCTCATATACACACAAGGACATGAATTTTGTGACATTTATTATAACTGGCTTGCAGTTGTTTGTCCTCACTGATTTGGATCTATTTTCAGATAGTTGCAAGCCACCAGATAAAGTAGACTCTGACCAGGTCTTATAGATTTATTATCTTCATTAGGGTACTATTTAAATTCCTCATGTCAAGACTAATCATATTTTCCCCCTTAGCCATCACTGCTTGTCAATGTATCATAATTCAGTATAGGTTTTTTTTTTTTTCCCCACATACAGACCATTTATAATCAAGATACAATGTTATACTTAAGTTATTGATAGGCAATGATTTATTAATCTGGATTTATTAGTCAATGTTCCAATTGTTTTTTCCCCCTGTTTTTAGTTTTAACACATAAAGGGGTAACCCTAAAAGAAGATCACAAATTACAACATCAGTGCTCTAGGACTCAGCGGTCATTTCCTGGGAAGAAACCTTATGCCATGTTGTTCGTGCATGTTTTAGGAACAATTCTGTTGAGATTATAATACTTTTCAAGGACTGTTTTCAAAACATTATTTCAACTACTCAAGATAAAACACACATTATTTACCAGGATGTGATATTTCAAAGCGTCACAGTGAGAAACTACTTGCCACAAGGTAACACATTAAATTTCATTAGTTCCAAGGGAACTGGTAGACAAGTCATGGTTTTTGGTGTGTATAATATTTCCACTAAGACACCCGAGTTTGGCTGTGGAGGATTCCAGGTGAGTCAGGGGCACGATCGATGGGTCCACCAACTCCACTCCGCAGATTTAAAACAGCAAAAGCTTTTCATCCATAGCATGGTTCATGAGCATGAGCAACAAACACCACGTCTACCTGGGATGGAAGTAAGGGGCTGTCTTGACAGCTACCCGGGAGAGTACATCGACAGGTCAAGATCCTGCGCGTTTTAAGTAAGGGAGCACTGTTGGGAAATCGACGTCTCATGTCCAGTGATCAGAGAGAAGGAAACTCTCCTGATCGGCTTTGTGTTGTATTGTGGGATGGAAACAGCTAAGTAAAGAAACCCACCCATCCCTGAAGACAAGTGAAATATTTTCAAGTGAATCTGCATGGGGGTAACTCTAAGCCAAATTTGCAAAGTGACCTTTTTATTTGATGATATGAATTTCAATCTGTGCTCAACCTGATACAACTGCGTAGAGCTAGTAACTAGGTGAATGATTCAGATCCAGCCTGATACGGTTGCTCAGTAGAATTGTGTGTGTGTCATAACCAAAACTGAAACAAAGGAAAAATTTCCTGGGTCCTACATCTAGGTTCTTAAGTGAAACAGGATAGGAAAAACAGATTCTTCTTCCTTACTATGCAGGGCAGAAGTAATGTCCCTTTTTTATGGCCTGGTTATCAATACCAAATCTTTTATTACGGAATTGTAAGCGTGTAATTTGGTCACATGACAATATCACACTTGAGCACACCATACTACTTAAAAAGGGGCATTACTTCTTCTGGACTCTATTTCTTTCTCTTGAAAATGGAAATGTATTTGAAGGGAAAGGGATGTACATAGAGTTTTAAAACTGGAAGAGGCTATCAAGCTCCTTCATTTCTATAGACACCTGAGGCCCAGTGATTTGCCCCAAATCTACCCATTACCTGGTATCCAGCCTGCTTTATTAATCAGTGGGTGACTGAGTATGCTCTGCTCATAATTCCCACTTGTGACTTAGAAATATTTCTCAAGGTTGTGTGTTTATACTGTGAGACTAGCCAGGAAGAACAATTCTTAGCTGGGCTACATAAGCTGAAATATTGCCAGTTTTTCTGGGCAACGTAGAATCGTTGGTTCATACCAGGTAGATCCTTGTGAAGATAGTCGCAGAGTCTGAAAAACAACTCGAAGCTAAGACTTTCTCCTCCTTCGTGTCTCATAATAGCCATCCCTCGCATGATGTCCTATTTGACCTTTCAGTTTCAAGATCTCAAACTCTTGGTTGTATCAGGGAACATCAAGTTGGACTGAGCCAACACGTGTCTGATCTTATGTTGTGGTCACCAACCAAGTTCATTTGCCACTTGCTGAAACGTTAGTAGGAAATGCTATATAAAAACGAGAGGCTCAGTGGATATTTGTTGAGCATCTTACAAAATGTCACCTCTGCACTTAGCATCAAGCAAGGCTTCCAGAAGCTATAGATTATTTTGATACTACCTGGAATTCAGACATGCTGGTAGCCTCTCTTCCTTCTTGGGGATGGTGATTAGGTTAATGCCAGTCCCTTTCGAGAGATAAACTCTCGCCCCGTGAAATGTCACCTGCACAAGAGTTAGGTCAGTTGTCTGGTGTGTGTCATGTGGTTGGAATGCATGTTCAAGAAAACAGCCTTTTATAAGTCCCCCTCGCACCACAAGCAGTGTAGGGTCAGCTTACAAAACCGTTTGCACATACTCTTTTGAGATTTGGCCTTGCTTATTTGGGGTTAGACGGGAGTTTTCAAGCAGTTCATACTCATTGTGCACATTGGGGTGATTTTGCCTCACGTCCTTCGCACCCTTCTGGACCTGAATACCAGTGCTGTTCTTTGGCGAGACCCTTTGGCCACGGTAGGCCTGCGCCTGGCGTTTACAGATGCCGAACTTGCTGAGCAGGATAAACACGTCCCGCTGGAAGGCCTTGGTGAAAATGGCGTAGAGGAATGGATTGGCACAGGAGTTAAGTGGGTAGAAGAGGACCAGCAAGATTTTGGAGTTGGTCACGGTGATAAGAGGTTTGTTCATAAGAGCCGACAGGGCGTAAAATGAGATCGGGGCCATGCACAGGAAGTCGGTGAAGATCAGCACGGCCATCCTTTTGGCGATTTTGGTGTCTTTGTCCCCTGGGTTGTACTGGGGGTTTCGGACCGTGATGTAGATCTTCACGTAACAGAAGCAGACGACGACAAAGGCGACGATGTTGAGCAGCAGAACAAGGATAATGTACGCCAGGGCGAGAGGGGTCTCGGTGTCCATGGGCAGGCAGATGCTGACCTTGGCGTAGCTGCTGATGCCCAGCACAGGGAGCAGGGCGAGCAGGAAGCAGCCCACCCAGCCGGCCAGCATGACGGCCCAGGCGTGCCGCAGGCGGACTTTGCGGTCCAGGCGCATGGCGAAGGTGACCGCGTGGCAGCGCTCCAGCGTGAGGGCGGTCAGCGTGTACACCGACAGCTCGCTGGCGAAGACGCTGAAGAAGCCCGCCGCGCTGCAGCCGGGCCCGGTCTGCCAGTCGATGGCGTGGTTGTAGTACTCGGAGTGGGTGTACAGGTCCACGGAGGCAATGAGCAGCAGGTACGTGCCCATGCAGAAGTCCGCAAAGGCCAGGTTGCACATGAGGAAGCGCGGCACGCTCAGCTTGTAGTGGCTGGTGAGCAGGATGAGCAGCACAAACACGTTGCCCAGGAGCGCCAGCAGACTCACGAACCACACCACGACTCTCAGGACCTCGTGGCCCATGATGTCCTCACAGGGGTTGAACTCGTCCGACTTGGGGGTGCACAGCATGTCTTCACTGCCCCCGCACACCGTGTAGTCGTAATGGCTGTCAAAGGCCTGCAGGGTCTCCTCCTGCACGTTTTTCAGCTCCTGGCCGAAACCCATGAGCTCGTCGTCTTGCTCTTCGAAGAAGCTGTACTGAGCGTTGCTCTGGGGGTCTTGCAATGCGGTGCTTGCCTTAGACCCTGCCCGGCTGGCACCCGCGGCCTCTTCGTCTTCCTGCTGGGAGGGGCCCTTGAAAGCGTTCACAGATTTTCGCAGGCGCAGGCTCCGAAGGCTGCTCTCGTTACACATTAGGGACTCCAGGATTCTGCAAGCAACAGAAAGAAGTCACCCCTGGCAGAAAACTCGCTGATGGTCCCACAACACTCGGCACGATACGCAGAGTACTCACTATGGTCTACACGGTTCTACAAGAGTCTACACGGTCTGGGCAGGCCCGTCTCTCCTACCCAGTTTCGGTTACCCTCTCCTTCCATCTGTGGTCCAGCGGCGCTGGCCCTTATTTCTTTCCCGTCTGCAACCAGGTCAGGAAGAGCAGAGAGGAAAAAGCGTGGTTGCTGGAGCCAGTCGGCCCAGCTGAGGACCTGGCTCTACTATTTATCAGCTGTTCCGCCTCGGGCAGCTCTCTGAACCTCGGTTTCTCTTATTTTTAAAAATGGTATCATGACAATATCTATTTCATGTCAGGTTATTAAAGGGCTAAATGAGTTTATCTTTTTTTAAAGCTCTGACACAGCACCTGGAACATTGTGAATACCATATATGTGTTGGTTATTGTTAATATTTTTATTCAGAGATGTAGAACCCTATGTTCCTTGTGCCTGAAAAATTCATGGCTGCTTCTACTCGTTATTCAGTGTGAACTCAAATGTCCTTTTCTCAGAGGGGTCTTTCCTGATATCCCTCAATAAAAGGTCCATTCCTTGTGTTTATTCCCTTTGGAGCACTCTCTGATATCTTCTTATTTGTTTGCTTGTTTCTTTTTTGACTTCCCTGAATAGAATGTAAACAAAAGGCAAGAAGGCTCTGGTCCTATTAATTGTTTTGGCTAAGACAGTGCCAGGCACATAGTCGGTGCTCAATAATATTTTTTGAACACACGAGTAAACGGACACTCTCATGCAGGCAGGCCCACGGAAGATTTACTTTTGTGCTACCCTGCCACCCTGACATCAAAGGAGATTCTTTAACTTGCTGAGGCTGCTGAGCAGATGTTGATTCATCTGTGGGCCTCTGGTTAAAGTGCCCAGTGGACAGACTATTCCAACTGGAGGTGACTGAGAAGTCTGGACCCTGCCCTTGAAGTCTGTTTCAGCCTCCCAGCCATCCCCAGTCCTCTCCTACTCTGGGCCACCTGACCTCACTGTCAAGGCTACGTCGCCATCTCCATAGCCCACTCCTAACTTTCTGTAGGTGTTAGTCCATATTTGCCCTCCTTGCACAGCTATTCAGCGTCCCTGTTTGCTTCTGCTGCCCACTGCTAGATCCCAAGTTCTTTCTGGCTGCAAGTGTGGGTGCAGAAAGCCAACCACTAGCTACTGTATAGAAGCTGAGAGAGAGTGAGTAAGTGATAAGTGAACGTGGTGTTAGAACGGATGGTCTGAAACACAAATGGGAAAATAGTGCTGAATAAACATGTAACTGAAGACACGGTTCAGAGAAAGCACAGAGCAAAAGGAAGCCGTCCCTCCTCCTCTTCCTTGCAAGCAGCCTAATCACAATATAGCAACATATTTTTAAAATTTCTTTTATTGTTTTTGACAGAGACAGAGATAGAGAGAGACAGAGAGAAGGGGGAGGGCCCAGTGCAGTCTCCATAGTTGTACATCATCAGTTTTTGACATAGTTTTGTTCCACACAGGTGGGCGGGGGCCACTCAGGGTGGGAATTGGGTTGGGGACCTCCAGTATGGGAGGCATGGCCCCTCGAGCCAGGGACCAAACTGGGGGGCCAAAAACTGAACTGGGGGCCTCCCTCATGGGAAGCACACCCCAGTTCAGCATCTGGGTTCACATGGGCTGGGACCGGGATTCGATCCTTGGTCCCCAGGGCTGCAAAATGAGCTCTTAGCCACCTGAGCCATCCCGGTTTCCCCTATAATAATATATTGAGAACTTATACTATTCTAGCTCATTGTGATACGGTAGGTGTTTTCTATTCAGTTTCTCATTGACTCTTCTCAAAACCTCTGTGAATGATAGCATTATGTCCTCCATTCACGGAGGCTCAGGGAGGTTAGGTACGTAGGCTGCGCTAACACAGCTAGGAAGTGGCAGAGATGGGGTACAAACCCAGATGTCTCCAAAGCTCACGTACATGTCACCAGCAAGCTGATACTTGCAAAGCCCGAACAGATCAGTTAAGCCAATTGCTTGTGTTTCTAAGTTTGTCCTCACAGTGGTGGCAGCTAATCTGTGTTGCCTCTCGAGGCCAGGAATCATGTAGTGTAACCGCTGTAGGATTCTGCATCAGCTGATCAATGCCATCTTTCCTATGTCATCTCCTGTTGTCCTCCTTCCCTTACTGTGATCCGCTGACATTGGCCTTATTTCTCATCTGCAGCTGCTGTGAGTCTGTAATCACTGTGCCCCATGGATTTTATGTTTCTTGTGGATGCTCCTAATTCTTTCTACCTGGTTTTCAATCTGCAAAGCTTCTTCCCCAAACCCAGGCATTGCTTTAACTTCCACCAAGGCCTTTTGTTCCTATGCCAGACACCGGTCACTTACCCTCTGATTTTCTTCTGATTCTTAAAAGCGCAGCAGTGACTCGGATAAGAGAGGTCAGCCCTGGTGAGGTGAAGGAAACTCAAGGAAAGTGGAAGTTTCTTTAGAGTCCAAGTGTTTCTTGCTATCAGTTCCCTCAGGTGTTCCAGGCCTTTGGATGGCAGGGCGTTGACACTGGTATAAGAGATGTCCCTAGGAGGGAGAGAGCACAGTGACACAGGAGTGGTAAGCAGCCAGCACCTTCTAGTTCTCGGCCAGAAAGTCAAACAGGCCTGAGATTAACGGAGCGATGCATGCTCCTTTCTGCTCTTGAATGTGCTGTCTGAGTCCTTTATATACAGCCTTTGGTCTAAGTAAGGTGACCAGACGTCCCGCTTTTGGCGGGACAGTCCTAATTTTTAACAATTTGTCCCGCGTCCCGTGGCGTTTTAAAAAAGTCCCGATGTTTGGAAAGAATGCACGACAAGCTAGGGAACGGCGGGAGATAGACCCAATTTTTAATCAAGAACTCCCTCCCCCACTGGCCAATGGTGTCCCGCTTTACCAATGTTAACATCTGGTCAACTTAAAGGAGGGCTATTAATTTTCTAAGTTGATAGACTACAAAGGTCTCCAGTCCTTGTTGCTTGGAACTCTAGTATCCAGCAATACAAATAATAGTTTATGAGACATTTGATTTTATCCATTGCAATACATACAGACCCTTGGATTCAGAAACATATGTCAGTTCTACTCTGGAAAACCTTATACTACGCAGTAGACTCTCAGTTAACCAGCATCCATGGGGATTGGTAGATGCTGGGTAAATGTAAGTAGACCTTGTGTTAACCGGAATTCAAGCAACCAACAGCACTCTCAAGCAACGGACTGGTTGCTTGAGATTTTGCCAGTTGCTTGAGTTCCAGTTAACAGTGTCTGCTGTAACTATTAAAGGGTCTCAGGAAGCCAGAGAAATAGATTTAAATAGGCTCAAAGGAACCAGCATTGCTATCGGTCTCTGTGGGGACCAGGGTTTGGGGAATCAAAAATCTGCTCGCTGATATGGGTCAACAACAGTATCATGAAAATCTTCTCCTAATGATGCACAACTTGGGAGTCACACCAGTTCCACAGTGAATTCATGACTCAGAGCAGCCTCCCCACAGTTTCTGCAGGAAACTGTAAGTGGGTTTCTAGAAGGAAGACTCTAGTATTTATGTTAATAATCTCAAATGAGATTCAAGTCACTTCTGAAGACAATGGGGAAGTGATGAAGCTGGGGACAGTGTAGCTATTACTGTCAGTGACTGAAGTAGAATGAATTCCAGGCTCTCGGGGTGACATTTCTAGTTCTCCTCTAAGTCCTACAGAGTCCTGGTTACGTATGTTGCTCCATCATTTTTAATTGCATGGAATACTACTTTGAATAAGACCATGAATATTTAAACTAATAGCTCTCGTTTTATATTTTATAAGGAATATATAAATATTTTTTATTTTTATGCCTTTTATAATTTTTATAGTTACATTTAATACAGTTAATATAACTAGTAGTGTCTGATTAGCAGGCCAATTCCAGTATTTACAACTTCTTCCTCGTTATCACTGGATTTACCTTCTGAGGTTCAAGGCTCCTAGAATTTGCTACTTAATTTTTATAAATATGAAGCTTACTTATTCACCCCGTTCTCACCACAGAACTAATTCTCAGGGAAGGGTGCCATGTTGGCTATCTTGTTTTGGACTTAATTTAAAAATTGTGCTTTACACCTCACCTGGAGCATTGCTAATTCCGTCTAGGTGTTGGTTCTTGTTATTATGCCCATTCAGAACTTTAGAACTCCATGTTCCTTTGGCCTGAAAAATATTTATGACTTAACTGGTGGTAACGATTACCCTTGGCACTGGCTCTTGTAAGATTCCCAGGGTATTTGTCTTTTTTTTTTTAACTGAACTGAGGGCCTCACTGCGTTCGGGAAGCACTCCCCAGCTCAGCATGTGGGTCCGCCTGGGCCAGAGCCGGGACTCGATCCTCCGTCCCCGGGGCTGCAAAGCAAGCGCTTCACCCACTGAGCCATCCCGGCTTCCCTCCCAGGGTATTTGTAATGTGAAGCAAACGTGTGCAGGAAACGGGCACGGAAGAGCCACTTCGCAGTTAGTGAGAGAGCTGGAGCCGACCAGAAGCGCCATCGTGAAGTAATGAAGCTGGACTCGGCTCGTGCATTATCTGTCCTTTGGATGCATCTCTTCATTCTTCAGTCATGCTGTCTTCACGGTACAGCCGTCTTTCTGCCTCCGGGTTTCTGAAAGCAACTTAATTGTCTCTTTATCCAGTCAGGCTTCCATGTCAGTCCCTGGATACACGGATTGTGTGTGTTCGTCTGAGTTTATCCTCCCAAGTAATGTGTGTGTGTTTTCACAGATACGTCTTAGGAAAACATTTTAGTCACCATTCCAGTTACTGTGTGAGAAAATGTCCCAAAACGAAGTGGCGTCACACAGCTGCCTTTTTCTTTTAAACATTGATTTTATTGTTTTTGACAGAGAGAGAGAGACAGAGACAGAGAGAAGGGGGAGGGCCCAGAACAGTCTCCATAGTTGCACATCATTGGTTTTTCCACATAGTTTCATTCCACAGGTGGGTGCGGGGCTGCACAGGGCAGGAACTGGGCTGGGGTCTCACCCCGGTGAGAACCGAACTGGGGGCACTCCCCAGCTCAGCATATGGGTTCGCACAGGCCGGGGCCGGGACTCGATCCTCAGTCCCAGGGCTGCAAAGTGAGCGCTCCACCCACTGAACCATCCTGGCTTCCCCACCTTTTTCTTTTAAACGGAGCTGTTGTCGGTCAGGCGTTTGAGCTGTGGCTGTCCGCTTTGTGACGTCTGCGGCTCTGTTGGGACGACCTGAGGCTGGTGACTCAGTGGCTGGTGGGTGGCTTATCCGCAGGCTCCATTACTTGCCAATCTGGTGCTGGGACCAAGGGGACTCCCAGCTGAGCTGAGCTGGGACTGTGCAGTGGCCTCTGCGTGTGACTTGGGTTTTGAATATCACGGCCGTCATGTTCTGAGTGGGAGTGGCAGAGAGGAAGCATGTGGAGACAGCATCTCAAGAGAACTGGGAGAGTCAAGGGCAGGGGACACAGAATCCACCTTGCAGCAGGAGGAGGAGTTTGAAGGAGTTTGGTGCCTAATCTTAAAACTGCCGGAGTGGTCTAATGGTGGGGATATCAGCGAGGCAGACATTGGGGAAAACCGTGTCATACCACATTGCTACTTGTTTCTGGTTTGGACACTGACCGGGACAAGCACCTGCCATACAGACTCCTGAAGCGCACCCCAGGCCAACGGAATTATGACGACAAGGCCCAGGAATGTGCATTATTTACAGTGCGCTCTAGGTCATTCAGGATCTCATCGCAATTCTCAGCCTTGTTAGGA
Source organism: Craseonycteris thonglongyai (assembly GCA_004027555.1). Taxonomy (NCBI): domain Eukaryota; kingdom Metazoa; phylum Chordata; class Mammalia; order Chiroptera; family Craseonycteridae; genus Craseonycteris; species Craseonycteris thonglongyai. The sequence continues at coordinate 12,249 of PVKE010015071.1, forward strand.
AGCAGGTGGATACGAAGGTTAAGACAAAGAAACAAGGCAGGTCGGGTCCAAAGACTCAGCAGACCCAGGGGGGAGTCGTAGTAGAACCTGCATTTAGAGTTCTTCGGGTCAGCTCTTCTCTGCTCCTGCCCTTCAGGTCTCTGGAGTCTCTGAACCCAGACCCAGGTGCAGCAACACCTCAAGGATTCATTCTGGCATCAGGGAGGGAGGAATGGATTCTCAGGTTCATCTGAGTGTCTGCAATGAGTCTATTCCAGGAGCCTCGAGTGGGGTCCCAACAGTATGTGTTCACTGAACGTTAACTCTCTCCTTGGCACAATTTGGAGTTTATTGAGCTCTAAGAAACAAGGAACCCAGCACATACCACTGCAGCCAGGTCGTAAGTTGTATATCCAAGTGCTGACTTGACATCTCCACCTGGATGCCTCCTGCAGATCTAGCCTCACAGGTGCCTCCCCAACTTAGCTTTCGGTCTCCTCACTCTCACCTCAGCCTGCTGTTCGTCCATGAATCTAGCAAAACACCTGTGGATCTGAATTCCAAAAGACTCTTGAATCGATATATTTGTGTCTCCAACATAAGCACTCTTATTCAAGCCAACGTCCTCGCTCGCTGCAGTAGCTTTCTGGTCTACCCGCAATCTCTTCCAATCCATTCTGCACACAGCATGCAGAACAGTCACAGGTTGAGTAAGGTCACCTTCCCTGTTCATAACCTTACAGTGACTTCCCAGTGTATCACAAATAACATTGACTCCGTTTACTCTCTCTCAGAGTCCTACAGATCTGGTCCTTGCCTTCCTCTCTAACCTCACCTCTGGGACCCAAGGTCACTTACAAGTACAGCCCACAACAGACTCGGTCTGGAGTCAGCTTGCTCCCACTTCACGGGCGGGAAGCATTTGCTGAAGCTCCAAGCATCCATTAAGCCCGCTGCTCCCGAGGGCTCCCAAAGCACTCCTCTCCGCTGAAGCAGGCTGCCCACTCAGGCTACTTCGGCTCCTACAGAGCCCAGTAAGTGGAACGGTGGCTTCTCCCCTTCTCCTTCAAACCTCCCTCACAGCGGTCTACAATTTTAATCAGACAGTCTGAGTGTTATCAGAAAGGGAGGTAGTAGCTCCTGCGTGCTTCCCCCTGAACGGAGCAGTGCCTCCCTGCTCAAAATATCCCAGCATAGTCATCCTTCCCTCCAAGCCAACTTGCTGTTTCTTTACTTCCTGGAGTTTGTCCACCTCTTCCAGGATTTGCATTTTTGAAGAGCCTTTCTTGCCCTTGCCATACATTATATATGGCAAAATGCAATGGACCCGATCAGATGTCAGCTGAGCTGTTTGTGGGTCTATACACTCACAGTTCTCATTGCAACCACCTTAGTTTAGGTCTGAATTGTATCTCACCTGAGTTTTGCGAAAACTTCCTGACCGGTTTCCCAGAACTTCTACTAATCAGCCCCACCTTCACATTTAGAAGAGATGTTCCTTCTAAAACTTGGATCTCACCATATTGCTTCCCAGTTTGAAACCCACAGTTCCTGGAATGTCTACAGAGTGATGTTCAAGCTTCTTAGCAGCGTGTCCCTATTTTCCCCAATGGGGGTCTCTTTCTGAATCCTGTGTTATCTTTCTTGATTTTCTCTCCTTAATCCACTGGGACACATTTCCTTAGAAAAACTCTATGAGGGATATACCAGGGCTGTCCAAAAAATGTCCAGCCATGTAACTGTTCTCGTTTTATTGACACTGGCTGGACTTAAAATGACATTTTTCCTACCCTGACTTACAAATGAAACTTTACCAGACTCTTAAATTTACATCGCAAATCACATTTCTTCAGAATTCTAAAGGCTTGACTCTTGAATTCTAATACCCAGTGCTGCTTTGGAAAGAATGAGATGATTCATGTTCCTGTTCTTTGATCACTGACTTGTTCTTACTATCTGGTAGCTTTAAGGCTTTCTCTTCCTTTTCTAGCTTTATTGAGATATAATTGCCATATAACATATTAAATTTAAGGTACATAATGTGATTTTGATACATGTGAATGTTATAAAATGATTAATTATATGGCCTCTTTGTCCCTGGTGTAAGATTTCTTTTTTTTCTTTTTTCCTCTGGGAAGCTATTTTATTATTTGAAAAAATAATTATTTCTCTATGAAGCAAATAAATACAAAGAATATGAAATTCAAAGTGGCTGAAACAATGAATTTACATGCCTTTGTGTATATTATATATCTTGCAATAAACCATAGTCATAGTGATTCTGAAACTGAAGTCTAAACATTGTCAACAATTTAACAACAGAGCTCCTTTTACTTATTGTCCTAATTAAAGTTATTTTCCACTTACATTAATTTGCCTAATTACACTTAGAGCCTCCTAGAAGTTAAGAAAAGATTTTCTTTTTCCATTTTATTTTTTCTTCAAAAATGATAAAATTCTTAGAGTGGTAAATACTTCTTAGCATTTAAAAAAGTAAAAATTACACTCCCATGTTCATTGTAGCATTATTCACAACAGCCAACACGTGGAAACAATTGAAAAGTCTGGATAGATGAATGGATAAAGAAAATGTGATTTTACACACACACACACACACACACACACACACACACACACACCACAGGATATTATTGAATCTTAAAAACAAAGGAAATTGGGGAAGCCGGGATGGTTCAGTGGGTTAAGCGCTCACTTTGCAGCCTCAGGGACCAAGGATCGAATCCCGGCCTGGGCCCGTGTGGACCCATATGCTGAACTGGGGAGTGCCCCTAGTTCAGTTCTCACTGGGGTGAGACCCCGGCCCAGTTCCTGCCCTGTGCAGCCCCGCCCACCTGTGGTCTTCAACTCTAGGACAATTTTTGGTATTATTTGCAGTATAACTTAGTCCTCTCATTTTCTTTGTTTCCTCTTGGGGATTTTTAGTAAATGTAAAAGGAACACCCGGAATCCATCAGACATATCTCCATATTTTTTAAATATATTTTTTCCTATTATTTTTCTTGAATCTTCTGATAGAATTCCTTGACTGTATCTTCCATCTCTTCTATTGAATTAAAAAAATAATTAATTAGAATGATTTCCAACTTTAAGTTTAACTGACAAATGGAAATTGTATATATATTATACACACACACAGTGTCGAATGAGATGTTCTGATACATGTATATTGTGAAATGATTACTGCAATCAAGCTAACATATTCATCACCTGATGTTGATATCATGTCTGTGTGTGATGAGAACATTTAAGATCTACTCTCTGAGCAAATGTCTAGTATATAAAATAGTATGAGCTATAGTCACCACACTAGGCATGAGATCCTCCAAACTTATTGATCCTCCATAACTGGATCAGCACCACCTGTTTCCCCCCCACCCCCACCCCCCAACCGCTATCTACTCTTAGTTCCTAAGACTTAGAGGTTTTTAGATCTCATCTAGACGTGACGTCGTGCATGTTTGTCTTCCTATGCCTGGCTGTGAATTTTCATTTGAGCTTGATGAGAGCTAGGACTCTGACTATTCTGTTCATTGCTGTATTTTTTGCATCATGACCGGTGCTTAGAAGACAGAAGGCGCTGAATGCATATTTTTCAAATGCACGAATACATTGTAAAGAGCTTTCTTGTTTTCTCTTCCCTTTGGATAGCATATTTGAGAAAGTGTGTATATTGTTTAGGAGCATGGGTCTTATTTGTATTTATTTAAGTAATTTGTTTATTTTTCAGTTACAGTTGACATTCAATACTCTATTCATTTTGGGTATGCAGCGTAGTGGTTAGACATTTAAATAACTGATGAAGTGATCCCTCAAATAAGTCTAGTACCCACCTGATACTGTACAGAGTTGTTACCACATTATTGACCGTATTCCCTACGCTGCTCTTTACACCCCAGTGACCATTTTGTAACGTTAATTTGTACTTTGTAAGTCCCTCACCTTTTCCACCCAACCTTGCAAACCCCCTCCCATTAATTTCACACTGTCTCGATTTGAATTTCAGCGTCAGAACTTATTATCAGCCACTTAATCTTTTTGTGCCTCAGTTTCTTCACCTTGGGTTTGTTGAACAGTAACTGGCAGTGTGTTCTCAATAAATATTAGCTATCGTTACCATCATTGGTGTAGGGCTGAAATGGTTCCTCAGATTGATCTCACATCACTAACTGCCTTGGTCAACGTTCTTTTCTGTCCTCTGCAGTATCTCTGGCTCCTCAGGCCCGTTCCTGTACCCCCACGTTTGTGTCTCGTGGTTTCCATCTTTCATGTTAGAAGCCTTCACTGGCTGGTGATCCTTGGTGGCCCACCCTGCTTAAATGTGAGGCCCTGAAACCCTGGCTGGGAGCTCGTCCCCTGGCCACCCTTGCTTTAGGACAATTGAAGGGAGTTGGTCACTTTGCTGTTGGACTGTAAAATGCCAACGTGGAGGGCTTTTTCATTTCAGAGTTCTCAGCGTCTTCAGAAAAGAAACCTTAAATCTCCATCCTCGAGGGGGCATTCTTCCCTGCTGGCATTTGGCCTCAATTAAAAGATGAACATTTCCAGGGGCAGACCTTGAGTAAATCCTTCTGTTCTTAGCCCCCTGTCTAACTCTTGCCACGTGCCGCCTGCCCCCCAGTCCCAGGCGTCTCAGAGCCTCTGTAGGGCAAGGCAGCTGCCTCAGGCTGTGTGTTCCCTGTGGAAGACCCTCTAACGTCACCTTCCTTCTCTTATGCCTTTTCTCCTAGATTTCTGTAGCTCTCCATACTATCCATGTGCCCTCCCCTGTCCTGTCCGTCCTTGTGGATTTACGTATATTAAAAATTCCTCTTTTCTGTCTTTTTAAGGGAATCACAGGGAGCAGAGGAAATAAAAACAGACTTAATGTGTCATCTAACCTTTCATCACGGCTTCATGGGGCACGTAGAACCGTGCAAGAGCTTGGAACGAATACTTGCTGAACGCTGAGCCACCCCACACGGTCTCCCAGCCCCGGAAGTGAGGGAGGAGGCGCCTCGTCTGGAGAGACCCCACAGCTCCCTACGCAGGGCTCACTTTAAGTCATTGAAGCAGCATCTTTTCTCATTCATCTAACTTGTTATCTGACCGCTTCGAATCCAGAGTTTGCTAACAGTGGGCCTTCTTTTCTCAAATAACAACTTTAAAACAGAGTTAAAACTTAAAATTTATTTTCGAAGTAAAAAGAACATGGAGAGTAGCTATAGACAGTCAAGGGATCTGAATTCCTCTCTGAATGTAGCCATCAGGATGGGAACCTACAGTTGGGAGAGCCTCCCTCTCTCTTCTTGACTCTGGAACTTTCCACAAAACACTCCATCAATGATGGGCACTGAGCTTCAGGAGAGAATTTGTCCCTAGCAAGTATTTACTCACAAAACAGGACACAACTGGACTGAGCCTGGCAGACTACCTAGGTGATGGGAACCCTCTCGAGTTAAGTGTCTAACGAAAATAATAGGACCCATGTTTGGAAAGAGTGAGTCCAACACGGTGTGTACAAGACAAGACGATCACCCAATTTTATGGGGCCAGGAAATAAAAAAGAGCCCACTGCTATTCGATGTTACAGGAAGAACAAATTTCTCCCCAGAAGCAGCTCTGTACAGTAGTAGCGTGTCCAGACATTGAAACGATTTCCATTATTGTGTGAAATATTTTCTTCCTGATTCTCCTTGAAGATGAATCTTTCATGAATTCAATTGCAAATTACATAAGCACTCATTGGCAGCAATTGCAAGTCTTTCACGTTCGCTTATAATGAGCGTGGGCTTTTCTAAAGGTCCTGTGCAAAGGCTGATCCATCATAAACGTGTACATGTAAACTGGCGGATTAAATGCGTCTAAGAGCAGAAAGAAAATTAACTTACTGCTTAAAAGCCAGTTTAATTAATTTACTAATACTGAATTAAATATAACTTAAGGGCTTGAACCTTGTATGTTCAAGACAATGAAGTTGTCTAATTCTTTGTTTAAAAGAATTTGAAACCATGATACCTATCTAGTCACTAAGTATTTATTCACTGCTTTCTATGTCTTAGGTACAATTCTAGATGCTACATCTATGGCAGTCAGTGATATATGTAAAAGTTCCTGCTTTTCTCACACCTGCATTCTAGTGGGGGAGACAAATGTAAGCATGAGAAGAGTAAAACTCACAGCATGTTAGATGATGATGCTAAGTACCATGGGGAAAAGGAATATCGAGAAGAAGAAAGGAAGAGCCCAGAAGTGAGATCGCAAGGAGAGCTAAGGGCGCATTGAGGAGATAGTCAAGCAAAGGTCTGAAGGCCGTGAGCAAGACAGCTGTGTCGGTACGTGGCGAAGAGCATTACAGGCAGAGACCAGCCAGTGCAAAGGCCCTGCGGCAAGAGTGTACCTGGTGTGCTTACGCAGGCAAGGAGGCCAGTGTGGCTGGAACAGAGACAGTGGGGAGGTGGCAGCACATGTGGGAGAAGAAGTCAGGGAGGTGACGAGGCACTAGATCCTGTGTGCCTGCCGTCAATCAAAAGTGCTTTGTCTTTCCATCAGAGTGAAGTCAAAAGCCTTGAGAAGAATGGTACCATCTGACGTATTTTAAAAGGATCAATCTGGCTATTGCCTTGGAAGTAAACCAAAGAGAGCCAAGGGTGGGAACCAGGATGCCAACAATAGAGAGGATGGCGCCTTGAACCAGAGTGGTAGCAGTAATTTTCTCACCTGAGGATTGATTGGCAATATAAATTGTTTTTTAAGATTTATTTTTATTGTTTTTGACAGAGAGACAGAGAGAGACAGAGAGAAGGGGAGGGCCCAGAGCCATCTCCATAGTTGTACGTCATTTGTTTTTCGATATAGTTTCACTCCACAGGTGGGCGCAGGTGCAGGGCAGGAACCAGGTCCACGGCCTCCCGAATGGGAAGGACGCCCACATGAGAACCAAACTGGGGCACACCCAAGTTCAGCGCTTGGTCCACATGGGCCGGGGCCAGGATTTGATCCTCGCATGGCAGGCATGCACCCACGAGCTGGGAGCCTCCTACATGGGAAGCACACCCCGGCGAGAACTGAGCTGGGGGCCACACTCCAGTTCAGCATATGGGTCCGCACAGGCCAGGGCCAGGATTGGATCCTTGGACCTGGGGCTGCAAAGCAAGGGCTCAACCTGTTGAGCCATCCCAGCTTCCCCTGCAACATCAATTTTCAAGTTGCTCATGTGCACAACATAGCTAATGTGTTCGCTTATTTTCCGAGGACCCATAAGGAAAGATGTGTTCTCATTGTAACTTTAATACCAAGACAAACTTGATTAACAGAAAAGTAAAACTATCCTTTCCTCATCTACTCTTTTAGCTTGAAATGCTGAATGAATTTCTGCTGAGTGTGAGGCCTTGTAGAAGGCACCAGGGTTCCCGCAGTGGGACAAAGAGGAGTCCCTTCTCCCATGGCATTCTCTACCAGTGGAGGGAGACAGAGTGAACAAATAAGGAAAAGGATGGCATACCTGTGTTATGGAGAAAAATAAAGCAGGAACATGGGATGAAGAGTGGTGGGCCGTCTGCAAGTTTAAATTGGGGATTTAGGGAAAACCTCAACGAGGAGCTTACATTGAAGCAAAAACTTGAAGGAGGTGAAGGAACAAGCACCCGAGGAAAGAGCCTTCTAGGTCTAGAAAACAGCTGGCACACAACCCGTGGGGTGAGAACGGGCCTTGGGGCACCTGTTCTGTGTGGTGGGGGTCGAGGGGTGAGGAGGAAGGAGGTCAGATATGGCATCAGAGAGAGTGGGTTGTGGGTGGGGGACACGTGGGGTAGGTCTGTGAAGGCTATTTATGAGGACTTTTTTTTGTTTGTTTTTTGAGTACGATAAAGCACTGGATGGTTTTCAGTAGAAATTTAAGGCAATGACCCAGCAAAGTTGCAGCATGACAGCAGAGACGAGAATAATCACACATGAAAGGGTTACTGCGACGTCCGAGAAGAGACAGGGCTTCTGCGTCCCTTTCAACACCACCACTTCAGGCCAGGGGACCTTGGGGACTTGACCTGAAATCTCTGCACCTCAGTTTTCTCATTTAAGTAGGAGAAATGCCACCTACTAGTGCCAAGTTCAAAAGGTTCAAGGTGATACACTATCTGTGAAGAATCTGTCATGTACCTGGAGCTTAAAAGTGGCTGCTGTTAATATTAGTAATAAGTACATGGTTGTCTAAAGCTTCAGGTGATCACAAATTGCCAATCTTTCCTCAAAGTCTTTGTGCACAAACGTAATTGCTTTGTAACTCAGAGGTCACTGTTGTCCTCCTGTTCTCCCTCTTGAGTTTGCGTAGTTACACTTGTTTTTTAAGCCCAAACTTCCACGACCCACGAAATCTCATGGAGTTTATTTTCTCAATATAATGGGTCCTGCAATGATAAACTACCAGTAGACTAATTCAGTAATTACAGTAATTTCTCTTCCACATAGTGATGAGAGGAAAGAGGGCAATTGATTGCCAACAGTCAGGTGCTGAAACAGAAATATATCCTCCTCAATGTTAAATCCACTCCCCTCTCTTCCTCTTCTCCCTACACGCATCGAGTGACCAGCACGTAGTGACACAAGGATCAGCCTCAGTGCTACTTGCGAGAAGTAGAAAGTCCACCTAAAAATGAAAAGTGTTCGGGGAAGCCGGGATGGCTCAGCGGGTTGAGCACTCATCTTGCAGTACCAGGGTCCAAGCAGCGCCTGCCCTGTGGACCCATGTGCTGAATTGGGGTGTGCACCCAGTTTGGTTCTCACTGGGACGAGACTCCTATGTAGGAGGCCCCCGGGCAGTTCCTGCCCTTCACAGCCCCGCGCCCACCTGTGGAATGAAACTATGTAGAAAACTGATGATGTGCAACTATGGAGACTGCTCTGGGCCCTCCCCCTTCTCTCTGTCTCTCTGTCTCTCTGCCAAAAACAATAAAAATAAATTTTTTGAAAAGTGTTTATTTATTTTGACTCAGAAGCAGAACGTAATAAGAAAATCAATTTCAGAGACTTGGCAGAGATAGTGTGTCAGAATGAAAACCCTTAACTATCATATTTCCTTCCACCTGTTCCAAGCATAAAAATCCCAGAAGGGTCAAAGGATTTAGTACTCATTCGTATTTACTGGGGAAGAATTGAAAACTGCTTCTTGTGTTTAAAAAACAACAACAACAACTTTATTTATTTATTTATTTAACAGAGAGAGAGACAGACAGACAGAGAGAGAGAGAGAAGGGGGAGGGCCCAGAGCAGTCTCCATAGTTGACATTAGTTTTCCATATAGTTTCACTCCACAGGTGGGCACAGGGCTGCACAGGGCAGGAACTGGGCCGGGAGCCTCCCGCATAGGCCCCGGCAAGAACTGAACTGGGGGCACAGCCCAGCTCAGCATGTGGGTGTGCATAGGCCGGAGCTGGGACTTGATCCTCAGACCCCGGCGATGCAGTGAGCACTCAACCCTCTGAGCCATCCCGGCTTCCCCTGCCTTTTGTGTTTTTATTTGTGGGTCATTTATTGAAAATTTAATCCCAGGACGATTTGTCCCTCCCATCAGGTGGCTGATTGGCAGCATCTTTTTGTTAACTGCAGAGTCAGGGAGAAAACTTGCTACAGAACATGGTTTTTGCCTCATCCATTTGGCTATATGCCATCTCATTTCTCTTTCTCGTCACACAAATAATTTTAGAGACTCAAAATGGGTGAAATCGCCAGAAATCATGAGAGGAGGAGGTCAGAATCCTTTGGGGTTGATAGGATGAAATAAAATAATTTAAATACAAATGTTTATCACTGAGACTAGGAGAGGCACCCACTAGAAAGTAGACTTACCGTATTTGTATTTAAAGTTGCAAAGAAAAAATGCGCCTCTACTTGTTTTTTCTTCTGAAGATTTATCACTGATGAAGGCTCTTGACTAGTGATGCTTAGTTAATAAAACTGTTTAGAATTTATGTGGTTTAGAATGCTTTGTACACATTATTTTCAGACATCGGATTCAGACTCAGCAAATGTTCTTTTAGGTGTTACCCATTTTAGTCAAGGTAAAAAGCCTTTAGTTAAACAACCAACTTTCGCAAAACCATGTGATAAGAAACTAGTTAATGGATTTGGGAGTGATTCTTTCTTAGAGGTGAAAAGTCATCCTAGTTAACTTCTAGGCTTGGCGCAGACACGAAAACATTTACTCAGACTGAGTCAGATGCATCATCATCGGAGGCTCTCGGTGCTTTGGAGAACGACTTTTCAAAAGTCAGAATCTTTTGAAGATGATAGCAGTTGTACTTTTAGTTCATTGAGGAAGCACAAAGGTTTATACGGCGTTGAGGGTCTTTGCAGTAACTTCATCATCTGCCCCCACCCAGAGCCAGCCCCTCATTGGAGAATGCTCTGCAAACTTCTCAGTGGTTCTAAAAAACAAGCCCGTATCATTATGGACCGCTGTGACGTGCAGTCTCAGTTGTCCTGCTCACATCGATGGCCCCGGTAGCAAGGGACGCTACCGGCCAGTCAATTTGGATGGGGGGGGAGGGAATCCCTGTCTTGAGTTGCGAACACAGCTTGTCTGGCCTGCTGATTCCTGGGGTGCAAGTTGACCACCCTCTTGTTCTCGGCACGAGGCCAGCGTGCATGCAGTTCTGCAAAGGCAATGGCTCTTTCTCTTCCAACTCTTACGGGACCTTCCTCACAGCTCTCAGAGGCGCCAGAAAATCGTCGCCGGCCCTCTCCTTCGCTGTGCCTCTGAGGACAGGGGTGTGTGACTTAGGAAGGACGACTCGCTTCAGTTGTTGCTTCAGCAATTCGGCTCCCTTGGCACGCGTTGGGCTTCATGCAGGAGGTAGGCACTGCAAAAGGTCTGTGTTTGCAGCTCATTTCAGTCTGTGAGCAGAGCCGCCTCGCAGACACACATGCTCTGGTTTTGCACCACTACCGTGTTTCCCCGAAAGTAAGACATCTCCCAAAAATAAGACCTAGTGCATCTTTGGGAGCAAAAATTAATATAAGACACTGTCGTATTTTCGGGGAAACAGGGTAGGAGAGTCCCTTCCTCCTGCAGAGAGCTGCCCCAAAGGCTCTGCTCAGCGACCACAGATACTGGGACGAGGAGCTTCGGGCTGATTAGGTCTGAGGCTCAGTGACCTTCCCTCCTGAAGGAAGAGGGACCGACATACAGTCCTGGCACGGTGGCTGGGACACAGGTATTGAGCACTAATACGGTTAGGGCTGAGTGCGGGCCCAGGCCAGGGCAGAAGGCTTGGGGGTGAGCTGAAGACACCCACACACTGTAACGCAATACCCAGCTGTTAGCCACACGTATTTCCATGGCGACCCTTCAGTGGGTCGCCTTCCCCGCTGAGTCAGGTCATGTTCTGCCCAGCACACTAGTCAGACGCTGTCCTTTGGCCCCAGTGCTGCTTTTCTTTCCGTGTTTCCTTCTTTTGATTTGAGCTTCTTCTTGGAACACGTCCTCTGTTTTCCTGTAGACCTGCCTTGTGTTCTGTGTCTTACAGCTCTGTCTCTGCTGTGATTCTGTCCCTCATCGGAAGCCCCTCGGAGGTGCTACCTCCTTAAACGGGGCCTTGGCTGGTTATCAGAAATGGTACCTTGAGACTAAATATTTCCTCTGGCTCTTTTTACATTAAACTTATAGGAGAGCGCTTTATGCAGATTTCTCCTGAATGTGATTGTAACCTCTTCAAAAGCGGAGGCTGTGTCTTATCCTTCTTGTGTGCATAGCACTCAGTAGGCGCTCACTAAAATGCCTGTAGCCTAAGTGAGTCAATGAACATCCTGCATGATTATGTTTCAGATTAGCCATTTCTCCTTAGAAAGGGAAGCAAAAGGAAAAGAGGAGACAAACAAGGGGTGGGGGAAGGTTGGTAGTCAGGAGAAAAACTGATATTATTTAGGCAAAAAAATTTTTACCCAGGTTCACAACTTAATAATAAAAAAGACATATAACCCAATGTAAAATGTGGGTAAGATATTTGAATAGACACTTGGCAAAAGAAAATATACAGCTGGCTAAGTACATGAAAAGATGTTCAACGTCAATCCCAAACTGGAAAACACTAAGTACAGCCACTTTACACCCATTGCGATGGTTAGAATAAAAAAGGGTGACGATATGGTGGGTTGGCCAGTATCAGACTCCATGTCTCACAAGTGCAAGTAAGCAGAAAACGGGATCACCGTTTTGGAAAACAGTTTGTCAGTATTTCCTTTAAAGTTAAATATACATTTATCATGTGATCTGACAATTTTACTCTGAGATTTTTACACTAGAAAAATAATAAGATCTGCTGTTGTCTATGGAAGGGTGAAATTTCTGGGTGATGAAGGTGTTCGAAGCCTTGACTAGCACAGGTAACATAGTTTCGCTACAACTCATCAAACTGTAAACTTGAAAACTATACATGTTATTGTCTGTAAATTATACCTCAACCAAAAAATAATTTTGCACAGGACCAACCTGAAAATTTGTGTATTCAACACACCTAGGGAATTTAGGCACACCCACAAGTATCCTGCCACAACTTTTCAGCCATCTCATATTATGAACTTGTGAATATTAAGCGTCAATAAGAAAAATATAAAAGGTTTACTTTTCTGTGGACCAAGATGACAGTGTCATGATCCTTAGATTTTTCAAATGATTAATTTCATCAACTAATAGCAACAACAGTTAATTTTGAAGTTTATTTTTATTGATTCATGTAATGTAAATGCAAGGATATTATCACACAGATTTCTTCGTCTTAGGAGATACTTATAATAGTAAGGGGGACTATTATCACATAGTTGTTTTCAACAGGAAGTTCAGTGTGTATCAGTGCGGGTTATGTAATGTAGCCCTTGGCGAACAATGGTTATCGTGGAAGGCATTGCGTTTCAGGGTGTTCTTTCCTTTGGGATTATAAACAACAAGAGCTCGTCTTTCAAAATAAGATTAAAAGAAAACTAGATAATAAAAAATGGACAGTATAAAAATAGAAAATGAGGTTGCGTATCTTGATTTATAAAATCAGTAAGTGAAAAATGTTATTAAATGAAATTAAAAAGGCTTTTGAAAATAGCAAAGTTTGGAGACCAGATCTCACTGTAGAGTTGCACCTATTTTAAATTAGATTCTTTCTTGAGAAAGTACCCTGAAAAAAAGGTGGTAAATTAAGTGGGCGAGTTTGTTTTTGTCAGCTGTTTGAGAGGCAGAAATGCATATGTCATTTTTTCTTTAGATGGAGTTTAAGATTTTTCCAACTTTGGCCTATACATCAAATCACAACCAAATCATGGCTATCTGATATTCAGTTATAATTTATCAACTATTTATTTAAAAACTACCTTTATTAAAATCGTTGGGGTCACATCGATTAGCAAAATTACAGAGGTTTCCAGTGAAAATTCCATAACACATCATCTATGTGTTGCTTTGTGTGCTGACTACTCAAGGCCAGTCCTTTCATCATCATAAGTCAAATATCTATTATTTGCTGCTTTCTCTTTTGTATCCGGGGGCTGACAAAAAGCATAAGATAGTCCATTTCCTCTAGAATCTTAAAAACTAGTTACGAGGAGAAGATACGTGGGGAATAAGTAATGAAGATTCTGACAAAAGTTCTAGACAAGAATTGAAGTGATGTCGCAAAGCATGCATGATTAGTTAACAAATGCAGTGCAAGATGAGACGACAACTGTGCTTGAAATTTGAAGAATGAGACGGAACACTTCTTTGTTTGTTTCTTACTTTCCTCCTAAGGGCCTCTCAAATGCTGCCATCGCCATTGTCCTCTCTTTCTTATGTTTTGTGGCTTTCTTTTTGAACTTAATTTTTATTAAAATAATGCATGGACCTATTTTTTAAAGAGCTAATCACCCTGGAAGCTTTACAACACACACAACAGGCCCCTGTGTGGCCGCCCCCTGCAGCCTACTTTCTGAATCCCTGGAAGCAACAACTAATACTTTCAACTTCCGGTGTTCTTTCCACAATGAAATATTTCTTAATTTATGTGTTTTTGATTCACACACTGAGTCCCTACAGTGGAAGATGAGGACTTAGCTCTCTTCCTTTGCCCCCAACTTCGGACACCCTCTCTATTCTCTTGAAGTAGTTTTAGGATATCTTTGGTTAAACCCATATTTAATATTTTGTGCTTATTGTGACTCATTTCCTTTCTTGTGTGATTTTTTTATTTTTTATTTTTTTGGTTTTTTCATAAGATATCTGTCTCTGTTTTTTATTTTTTTGGAATAGACCTCTTGCTAAGTCTTACCATGTATTCTAAAGTTCTATAAAATAGCTCTTAAACCAGTTTTTCATACGGTCATACCTGTCAGATAATCTAGCAATCCCTTTTTATTTCTAGAACTTTCCCTTGGAGCCCTCCTTTCTTTAGCTATGATGTAGATGTCTTGGTCTCAAGATTTCTAGGACCTGCCTTTTTGGTCATCTCGGGAACTCTATTTGTTTCTATCCTGTGTTGATCACTGCTTCTGAATTCCTCATTTTTCTTTTTGGTGGAATTGAGAGAGACCAAAAGGGAAGACAAGGGGCGATTTGGAGGTACTTTTAAGCTAGACTCGTGCTACTTAGAGCATTTCTTACGAGTCCTTGATGAGGTAAGAAGCTTGCACTGGAATGTAAGCTACCTACTTCGATAAGTGCACTGTTCAGTTTGGGTAACTTCCGTCTCTTGAGACTTCCTCCATGAAGGAAGCTGTGCTTTGATGAATGTACGTTCTGGGTCAGACATTCACCTTATGTGGACCCATACTTTGAATGATGGATTCCCATATATATCCCTGGTCTTCACATTTTTTCAATGTCATATAGGAATAAGTAAAAAAAAATTAGATTTTGTACTTTTAACATATGTATGTATTATATGTATATTTATGAGCTCTATACACATATCACTGCAATACCATGTTATGCACATTTAAAACACACTAAATATACATTTAAAAGGATGATGAAAATAAATTAGTAGTTATACAATTACTAAAGTGAAAGCAATGAACTAAAATGAAAGTTATTAGATATACTTAATTAATTTTAAATATCGTTGCTTTAACCCATTCTGACAATAGCTATTCAGAGATCTAATTCTTGTTCAGTTTTGGTTGAAATGGCTGTCTCCATTGAAAAAATTACCTCACAAAGATAGATGATTCCAAATGAAATAGAGCAGGCTTGGCTGTACTTTTAAACTACAATTCTCATCTTTCAATTGACTTCAGTAATTAAATACATGTTTTTATTGAAATTTATATTCTCAGATGTCTGTTGATTGTTTTTGAAAACTAAGTTGAAGGTGTTTCATTTTTATATTTTATACACATGGATTTTAAAACCATTTCAACTCTTAATTTGAAAGATTTAAATACAGGTTAAAATTGAATTTCTGATTTTAACACAACAGAATTTGTGTAAGTGACATTCACCATTTTCATCAGGAAAATCAACATATCATAGGAATGTTTCCAAATATTTGTTTCTTTAGAAAAGCAACAACTTTCCTCATGTATTGGTGAAATATCACCTTTATCTTGAAAGAATAAATATGTCTTTAAAAATATATATTTCAGGTTAAAAAATAATCTCAGAAAAGGTCAACACATTTTTTTCACTTTTTTTTTTGTAAAAAGAAAAATCCGTAATACTTTAGAGTAACTGTGTCATGAGTTAGCAATGAGTCCCCATGTGGTACAATAGATTTCAGGGTCATTCTACTCTCTTATCTGGATTCTATTTATTAAGAAAATTTGGCCATATATCCACTTAAGTGGGTGTATCCAAATAAAAATGAAGTAAAATTGTTAAAAGTAAGAGTGAGGATAAGTTCTTGAGACTAAGGGTCATGCTGCTTTCTTAGGATACGTCCACTCCCTCCCTGACCCTTGAGGGACTGTGGTCATCTGTTTATAAAATATTGGTAAAAATTAATTTTAAAAGTATTTTTAAAAATATACATAGAGTTTCTAATATTTCTTCTTTGCCTCTTTTGGACTATCTTGTCCTTGTTCCATTTGGGCAAGGACTTGACTAGACGCTCAATGACGAGATTCTAAACTCAGGCAAAACCAAGAGGACTGAGAAGACAGCACTGATACAATGGCTCGAAGGAGACAGAATTGAGAGAACTTGATCACCAATTGGACATAAAAATGAAGATCAGAGGAAATAGGTACTTTTCCCAAATTAAAAAAAAAAAAAAGGTTTATTTACATTCCATATTCCCGGATGATGAAAATTTCTTCCAGATACGAATCAAGCCATTTATACTCTTCCATCTTTGTGCCAGACCTTGTGCAATGCACACTCACATACATTTTCTGTATAATCTAGAGTGCATTCTATTTGTAGACCTCATGTCTTGAGACTTTTGCCAACAGCAGCTGCTCAAATCATCTGCTCTGTTTTTCCACAAGAGGAGCTCCACAAACGTACACACCAAAGTGTCTGCCAGCTTGGCATCAGGACGGCACCTTGGAGCATGGGGCCTTTGAGCCGAGTTTCAAAGAACAAGGACTTTCTTCCAAGCAATAGTATAT
Organism: Craseonycteris thonglongyai; assembly: GCA_004027555.1. NCBI lineage: Eukaryota > Metazoa > Chordata > Mammalia > Chiroptera > Craseonycteridae > Craseonycteris > Craseonycteris thonglongyai. The sequence goes on from PVKE010015071.1 coordinate 28,791, forward strand.
AGAGCTGGGCAGAAAAGTACTAGCAGAAGTCTTTATGTAAAATGACAAGGCTCCCTGCCCGCGAATGTCAGTTGTTCCTCTTAACGCCCTCCTCCCTTCCAGAAAAGAAAAAAAACAGAAAGACTGAAATATTCAGTCCTACTCACAGCAAGGTTGGTCCACTTTGTACGCCTCCAAATGCATTTGTGTCAATAACTGTCAAGTATTTATTCTTGTTCAGGTACCTAGAAAGAGAGAACAGATGAGGTGAGATTAAGCAAATTAATACAAATACCAAAATAAAATGTGAGTATGGCCCTCCGCTACTATTAACTGGTTTTTAAGAATTTGGAAATTTAAGAATTACTTGCTTCTGGCTTAAGCCACTCAGAGCATTCTAGGTTTCAATTGTGTACAGTTTCTACATATTAATTATGACAGAAGTCTTTGAAAGTCAGCACGTTTATGATCTAGTTTGCATATTTGATTTTATAAAAGTTGCCTAATTACCTAGCCAGTGGCAATGATATATTTTAGTTCTCTTTAATACCAACTGACTTAATTTTTTCTCAGTATTGATCAGTAGCCCCATTTACATTTGAAGACCAGGCTTCAATCAGAAACAGGATGAAGGTGATGAAGGTGGTGAGTGGCAATGGGCATTGTCAGAGAGTCAGATCTTTCCCACAGAGATGCCCGATTTAGCAAGGAAAACACAGCCTAGGGAAACAAGGAATAATTTTTAGTATAAGAATTCCCCATGCAAGTTTTGAAACACTCCTATACTAAAAGTTATTTGTTGTTTTTCTGAAATTCAAATTTATCTATCTATCTATCTATCTATCTATCTATCTATCTATCAATCAATCATAATGGCTGACTATATTCTGGTTGTTGAGCACATGAGGAGTGCAGACAGCTGGAAGGTAGATGGTGTGTACTCTATGGCACACAACTGAAGAAATGTGCTTTTGAGTAGTTTCCCTCTTTCCTTAGTGAAATTCAAATTTAATTGGTTGGCCTATATTTTCTCTGACAGTCTCTTTTGGTGGGAGTTAGGTTCTGTGGATGGGATTATAGAGTATACCGTTCATGGAAGGGGTGTGACAGGCTCACGGATCTTTCTATTTTGAAAACACGTTGGGCATTGGAGGGTAAAGTATTTTGGAAGCAATTTCAGTCCCACAGTGATTCTGAAGCATCAGATTACCCCCAAATGGATAAAAGCTTCCAAGGATTTTGAAACTGGCTCCCGCCGCCCCCACTCCAGCTTTTTAAGAGAGCAAATTGGTCTAAAAAGAAACAAGGCACATGTGAATCCTTGTTATATGGGGTCTCAGCTTACCTGTGTTTAGAATAACCCACCACACAGCCTGCTCTGTTGAATTGTTAGTGAGTGATCGGTCACCCGCTGATGCAAAGACCCTTAGGACAGCTGCTTAGATACAGATAAGGCTTCCATCGTCCTCTTTGGGGTTTTGCTCTTCATGACGGAAACTTCTCAAGGATGATGGTTAATGACAGTGTAACACAAGGACTTTTAATGGGAAGGATTCCTCTCATCTCTGAATCAGAGTTGAGGACGGGAGGGTGGCTTCGATGGTGGCTGCCTTGAGGGGAGGCAGCCTCAAGTTTGGAAGGCAAAGGCAGGAACCGTGCTCCCGTGACATCCCTGCACTCAGCCTTCCTGATCTAGCAGCTCCAGTCTCCTGCTGAGGATGATATGAACTTAGAAGAGATGGCAGCCTCAGTGCCAAAGATGAGTCTTTGCTGGAGCAATGAGAGCAACTAAGGTTTTACCCCGGAAGCCGCCCCTTCCTGGCAGACGAGGGCTAACCAAGTGACAAGTAAGCACTTTGACTACACCAGGAGTCTCATACACTGGTATTGATTTTGTGAGTCTTTCCTTTTCTTTGTAAACTGAGGTTGAGGACTTCCTAACCTAACGTAGCCACCATCAGCTTGCCTAATCGCACTCTTGAGTTCTTTCATGGCATTCTCGCAATATGTACTTCTCTTGTTTTTCATTTTTTGACTTATTCACGGTCTATCTCCCCAGCCAGAATATAAGCTCTCTCTTATTCACTGCTGTATCACAAGCACCGAGTTCAATGCCTCTACAACTATTTTGTTCAATGAATGCAAAAACCAATGCACCTATCTTCCAAAATGGTGAGGTGCGTGACACTAAACTCTTTTTTTTTTTAAATTTATTGTTAAATTTGATGAGGTTACATTGGTTGGTAACAATTAGACAGTTTACAGATGTACAAGTCCACCTCACATCATTCATGCATCGCATTATGTGCCCATCACTCAGTATCAGTTCCCCTTCCATCACCTTATATCCGGTGCCCACTCCCACCTCCCCCCACAACTATCCCCCCGCTCCCCCCCCCCCATCCTGGTAACCAAAAGAGTGACACATAGGATTGTTTTAAGGGAAAAATAATGGAAAATGAACGACTGGAAGGCTTAGCATAGGGTGTGGTGGTCAGTTGACTTTCCCGGATGCTGTGGCAGAAGAGGTTTACGGAGGCCACGAAAGTATGATGCAGACATGGCCTCGTGAGAAGTGGCTGGACACCAGGCTTCCGGGGCATTGTGAAGTCTCAAAGGGAGGGGCCAGTTAATCCTGTATCGGTACAAGACTAAGGTGACCAGATTGTAACATGGGTAAAGCGGGACACCATTGACCGGGGGGGAGGGCGTTCTTGATTAAAAATTGGGTCTATCTCCCGCCGTTCCCTAGCATGTCGTGCATTCTTTCCAAACATCGGGACTTTTTAAAAACGCCGCGGGACAAATTGTTAAAAATCGGGACTGTCCCGTCAAAAGCGGGATGTCAGGTCACCCTATATAAGACCCAATGAAGATGCCATGGCAGCCAGTCTGCGCCTTCTGGATGAAGGACATCGCGTAACGCTCTCAGTCATTGGCTTCGTTAGGTCATCGTTTGACTGTCCTTCAACCCACTGTGTCCATGAGGTTCCTCGGTCAGTGGCAAGAGCCACCTTGGAGAAAACAACTGGAGAGAAGATGTTGAACAGCAGGATTTGATAAAAAGACAAGTAAACTCAGTAGGGTTGCCCAGTGGCTTGTGCCTCTTCTTGTGTTCTTTGGCTCTGCAGCGTGCAGATCACATTCTGTTCCCAGACCGCTGAAAATCAGCTGACGACTGGTGAGCTCATCTCAGTTTGTCCTCACGTCCAAGTACTATGAGTGAGATTCACTTGCTCTCATCATTAGAAGTTATTGTAGAACTAAACAATTGCTTGTCCAATTCTACAGTGTTTTCATCTGACATTCAATCTGCCCCCAAGGATAAGGAGGCTGGTTGATAAGTATTGCAGTTTACCAGAAACACTGCAGAAGATTTCAGGCTGGAAAAGCCAGCCAGAGGCCACGAGGGGAGGAGATGGAGGGAAGGTGCAGCCAACTTGAACGGACATGAACTGAGTCTTGAGGTTGTTCGGGCACTTTACCTTAGAGAGTCTCAGGTGCTTAAAAATGAAACTGTGAGCACCTGAGTAGTGTGGAGGGCTGCCTTATTTAGCTTTTAACCCTGGGTTCAGGTTGCTGCTATTACCTTCCCTCTGAATCTAAAGGAGTGAGATGGGGGAAGACATCTGCAGAAGCTTTAATAGCCAAGAACAAAGTGCTTCCATTAGCGCCAATTATCAGATAATGTTTACTGGGAATGTTAATCTAGTTAAGCTGGTTCCTTGACCTGACTTATCCTGATTCTTCTGGAATCCATGTTCTGTAGACCAGCTTGGGTAAATCACTCACAAAGCTTGGTAGGTTATATGGGTAACTACTCCAGACGAGAATTACAGTAGACACCCATGGGGATTGGTCACAGTTAGATAAATGTAATTAGACTCTGTTAATTAGAACTCAAGTAATGGGCAAAAAAAAGAAAGAAAGAAAAGAAATAAACTTACAATAGAGTAGAAAGTCTTGGAGTCAGCGTTCAAAGGAAAGACTTCTTGGCATTTAGGCTGTCTACATACAAATACTGGGGAGGGCTTATGAGAAACCAACTGGTGTTGCCTTGAAAAATAATGTTGGCATTGCTACATGTGTATGTTCAATGCCTTTTCGTTGTTTGGAGGACTTGCACCTCTTTGAGAATTTCTTGGAAGAGATGAAGTTCTTCCTAGAAAGGATATGCCAGATTTTTCATAATGCGGGTGCGGGTGGGGGTGGGGAAGACACCGGCCCAGGTTCAAGTGCTGTGTATCTCACAATTAAAGGGGGACACTGTGGTCAGGAATGAGCTGGGGAATAATATCTAATTTAAGAACTCAGTACGATCCTTATAATACCCTTCCCCACTGGACTTCCTCTTGGAACATAGAAGCCATTCAGTAAAAACATGCTGGATGAATCCATGGAAGTCCAGGTGCAGGGAACTCCTATCTAGAAGCACCTTCTATGTTATGTTTAGGTGAGGAAGTGACCAATGTCAGAGGAAGGATAGGACACTGTGGCAAGGGAAGCTGTGGGTCCTGCTGAGCTTTGCTCTCTGGGGAATTTTAGGATACACTGCAGCTCCGTGATGGAATTTCAGCCTGTATCTCCATAATCCCTGCAGGGTAAGGTGACCAGGTGTCCCGATTTTTAACAATTTGTCCCGCGTCCCGCGGCGTTTTAAAAAAGTCCCGAGTTTTGGAAAGAATGCACGACAAGCTAGGGAACGGCGGGAGATAGACCCAATTTTTCATCAAGAACCCCCGCCCCCCGGTCAATGGTGTCCCGCTTTACCAATGTTACAATCTGGTCACCTTACAGGGGACACTTCTGCTGGCACCTGTTTATGTTGCGAGGCTCTTGGGAACACTTCTGTGTGGAACTGTATTGCCCTCCCGTAGCATTTGTTATTTGGAAAGTTAAAGGCAACCCTTGCCCAGCTCTCATTGGGGTCTATTTCCATAGAGTCTATGGAAATCACTTTGGTAGCAGAAATCAGGACACCGGTCTGTAAACAGGCACAGGTGAGAGAATGCTCGAGGTTTCAACAAATAGAGACAAAAGCCAGGCTTGGAGCGTATCCGACAAGCTGTTGAAATACCCAATGAGAAAGAATAGCTGCTTAATCCTATACTCTTTTCTACCGTAGCCTTTTCCCTGGGCTCCAAGAGGCAGTGTTTTACTTCTAATCAGCTAATCTGTGACACTAATTAGCACACGAATTGTGTTGACTTCGCTGCTCATAAT